>PVKA01004781.1:81250-96079 GCA_004027165.1 Ctenomys sociabilis | reverse complement strand
AAAAAAAAAAAAAAAAAAAAAAAAAAAAAAAAAAAAAAAAAAAGAATAGTGAGAGTGCAGTTGAAGCATAGTGTTTGCTTCTTAGTAGTAGAGTCAAAGATTCAAGAAATGTAACATCACGTATCACAGCCAGAATGTCCCACTAGGTACGCCATGTTCACCTCGGGGGTGAGGTACAGTAGCCCCTCCAGGGTAGGAGATGCTCTGCATTCATAGTGTTAAGCTCTTCCATTTTTCTTTTCTCAAGCTTTTTTCAAAAACATTTTAAATCTAATTTCTTACTGTACTAGTAGGAAATTTCCTTACACATAAAATGTAAATAGCTTGCAGCACTTTGCAAAACACTTATCAGGATAGGTACCACCCTTGGGGCATGACATTTTTAATTCACGCTTAAGCTTCTGATGTCCACAACATGTGTGATGATGTGGAGCCATCTACTGTGGGGTGGAAAGGAGGACAGCCTAAGAGCAATGCTCTTAGAGCAAGAGCATTTGAATTAAAGGTCTTTAGGGTACAACAATACAGAAGAATAGAATTGCAATCAAAACTAGGTGTATGATTGATAACCTTATGTGAAGAAATAATGGATGTGGCTTGAGAGAGGATATCTCATCCTGATGAATATTTTAAAAGTAGTTTTTAAAAATAACTGTTTTTTTTTTAATTAGTATAGCAATAAGTTTCCTTTTTTGTTTTTTTTTTTTGAGAGCCAGGGATTAAACTCAGACCCTTGCGCTTGCCAAGGAAGTACTTATTTTATTGAGCCATCTCCCCGGCCCCTTCAAATTCTTTTGACTATTATAGTTAGCATTTGAAAAGTTCAGATTTCATGAATATTTGGCTTTAATTTGTCAAAATTTATATTTCCATTAACTGACGACTCATGATAAAATTGTCTTTGCTAGTTGGTTTGTGCTTAATATAAAGCTAGCCAATGATAGGAAAAAAATGAGTTGCTTTTTAAAAATATTTTTATTGATTAATTCATTTATTTATTTGATACAGGGTTTCAGTACATACTTATAGTGTATGTACAGCCTGTCTCAGCCTCCCCATGCTGTAAACACAGGCATGCACCACCACACCTAGTTTCAGTGGTAGGCTCAGCGTAGGGGCCGGCATGGTTCCGAGGATTGAACTTGGGTCCTTGTGCTTGCTAGGCAGGTACTTAGAACAGCAAGTTATCTCCCTGCTCTTGGTTACTTGTTATAAGAGTGAAGCTAATGTGGAAGTTTTTAGGAATTTGCCTCCTAAATGAAATGAATGATATGCTGAATATAGCCATCAGTTGTCAGCACAGAGCTAGGCAGTGATTCATTTGTACAGGGAGAACTCAAGTTAAATGATTCACCTTTAACTTGGGCCTCTGAAACACATATTAGTTTTATGTACATCTATGATATCTGTATGTTCCTTGTAATGATTCATTGGGATAGCTTTGGAAATTGGTGTTATGTTTGTGTAACAGAATGTTTACTTTCTTAAAATATTCTTAGCACAATACGTACATTTAATTAATTGGTGATAGTGCCAGAGATGCAATGGGGGAGAGGAGGTGGGAGCATCAATGAGGGAGGAAAGCCAATAAATGGGGGACGCCTTGCCTGGATGAAGACTGGACTTACGTTTCTCCAAACTAGACACAACGTGCATCCCTGGCGGCAAGGAGGATCTGAACTTTATTATTCTGTCACTTACCTAGGACTGTTTTTTCTCACTTAAATACTCCATAAATAGTGGAAGAAAAACTGTGTGTCAGTCGACCATGGTTTCTTTTATTTTTAACAAGTCAGCGATCTGCAACTACAAAAACTCTGTGCAAATAAGAATCTCACTGAACCAAGTGCAAATGGCCATAGAATAAAATTGTTCAGAATGCATTTGATGGTAATTAACAATTTCTGATTTGCTCAATACTTCCTTGAAATAAACCATCTGGAAAGTAGAAAAAATATTCTGGCAAATTATGTTTGCATTTTCAATCAGATGAGTTATTTTACCATTACAATTTTCTATTTCTTCTCCTCCTCCTTCTCCTTGTCCTTGTTCTGTCCTTCTCCTTCTCCTTCTGCTTTTCATTCTCCTCCTCCTCCTCCTCCTTCTTATTATTCACTTTTTGAGACATGGTTTTACTATGCACTTCAGACTGGCCTTGAACTCACTTTGTTGCCAAGTCTGGCCTCCAACTCATAGCAATCCTCCTACCTCAGTCTCCTGAGTGCTGGGATTATAAGTATAAACCACCAAATCAGGCTGAGATTTTCCTAATAATAAAACATGCAAAAATTTCAAGCTTTCATGACATTGGGGTATTACCTTTTATTTTGTCTTCATATCTCTAGATAGCAAGATGTATAGGCTACATATACATGCATTTAATATATGAAGCCATATATAAAGTTTTATTTGAATGTATGATATGTAAATATGTTATGTTAAATATTGTTTTATGTAACATGATTTTTCTTTACATGTAGAAAGTTTTAAGACTGGGGATATGGCTCAGTAGAATAAGTGCTTGCCTGGTAAGTGCAAGGTCCTGAGTTTGATCCTTGGTGCCACCAAAAAAAATTACCTCTGGAAAAAAAATACACAAGAATTTTGGGGGTTTGATCTCCAGGTCTGCCATGGCAGCCCTGTCCCCAGGCCACACTGAGCAGGCTATAATCTCAGCTCTTGGGTGGCTATAAACAGGTGGATCACTATGAGTCTGAACTAGAAGTGAGACCCTGAACACACTGTAGACCCTTCCATAAAAGACAAAAAAAAAAAAAAAAAAGAAAGAAAAAAGAAAAGATTTAGGTTTGGGGAGATAGCTAAGAATAAGTGCTTGCCTGGCAAGCACAAGCACAAGGTACTGAATTCAATCCCAATTCCTTTAAAGACAAAAAAGTTTTTGGCAATGAATAGAGGGACAGATTGACACAAAGAATGAAGAGGAAGCCGGGCGTGGTGGCGCATGCCTGTAATCCCAGCACTCGGGAGGCTGAGGCAGGAGGATTGTTGTGAGATCGAGACCAGCCTGAGCTACAAAGTGAGCTTAAGGCCAGCCTGAGCTGCATAGTGAGACCCTGTCTCAAAAAAAAAAAAAAAAAAAAAAAAAAAAGAATGAAGAGGAAAGCCTACTATATTAAATGATTACAATATGAAACATTGCTATTACTTTTTCTTTTATTAAACTGATAGTGATTTTAAAAACTTCAAATATTTGCATGTAGTAATTTTGGATAAAAATGTTTTGTATAGCAGACAGATAAGGCACCTACACAGAATGAATTAGGAAACTCCACAAGGTTCACATGATTGCATTTATGCTGGCATTTTCTCTACATACTCCTTCTGAGTTTGGTTTTGGTCTGTAATTTTTTTTTTTTTTTTTTTTTTTTTTTTTTTTTTTTTTTTTTGTATTTTAGGAAAGGGTCTACAGGGTGTTCAGGGTCTCATTACTAGGTCAGACTCATAGTGATCTGCCTGTTTATAGCCTGCCAGGAACTGGGATTATAGGCACACACCACAACACTCAGTCTCAGTTGCCCTGACAGTGCACCCTGGTGGTGGGGCCTGCATGGCAGGCCCAGGAATGGAACCCAAGGCCCTGTGCCTGCTTACAGGTGTTTTAATCTGCTGAGCTATTTGACCAGCCCTTTCATTCCTAAATTTGGTTTGAGAAAATATTTTATTAATAAATGAAAAAGATAACAAAATAATGAGATAGATTCTCTATCTAGTAATACTTATGTATTATTTAGAGGCAGGCACTAGTGGCAGAACTAAATTAAGCTGTTTGATTTGAAGAAGTTTCGGCAGCCAACTCCACTATCCTCCTCGATCCTGCCCACGCATGCCCAGCCCCAGAGACCTCCTGAGACAGCAGGGCCCACCCCAGCAGCCTACTCGATCCTGCTCACACCACCCAGCCAGAGCCTGGCCTGAGACAGCAGCTGACTCTAGCGCCTCCTGGATCCTGCCCCAAGCGATCTCAGTGAGTGAGAATTTGCACGACTCACCAGGCTTCCCAGATCAGTGAGTGTGTGGTGAGTCTGAGGGAGAGCCTTTGGCTTGACTCCACCCATGCTACCTGGATCCCTGCCCCCAAGTCCTCCAAGCCAGTGACCAGCCTGAAACCTCAGGACCCACCCACCAGCACCTCCCTGGTTACCCTCCTCTAAAGCCCGCTGAGCGAGTGGGAATTTCCCCGATTCCCTGGGCATCAAATTTCAGTGAGTGTAGAACTCCAGGCCAACCATGCCCGAGAGACATTTCCCAGGGATTCCCTGCCCCCCCGCCCACGTGGCCTGGTGAGAGCTCCAGGCACACCGTGCCAGAGAAACATTTCCCAGAGATTGCCGGTCTCACTCCACAGCCTCAGACCCAGTGCAGGTCAGCCTGGAGTGAGAACTCCAAGCCTGCCACTCTGGAGGGAGATTTCTCAGGGATCCCAGGTACCATGCCATGGGCCAAAACCCAGCGCAGCCTGGCCTTTGAGTGAGGGATCCAGGCCCACTTCACCGGAAGGACCTTTCCCAGCCTTCTAGGGTTATGGCCTGTAGACCCGGACCCAGCACAAGCTGGCTGACCCAGTACAACCTACTTGGAGAACAAGATCATCCACTATCCTTTTGTGAACCCAGAAGACCCACCAAAGCCCAGGCCTGCCCACCTAGAGAGCGACCTGTCTGACACAGGAGGGCTGACCCCAGTAAGTGTCCAGATCCTCGCCCCAAAGTCAGCCAAGAGAGGGGAATTTTCATCACTTGCTCTGCATCCCATTTCAGTTTGTGCTTGCCTGAACAGGGAACCAACAGAGGGAACCAAAGGAGCTGCTGCAAAAAAGGAACTGAACACAACAGCTAGATCCAGGACAGACATACCTGGATAATCTCAAACTTAATAGACTGGCACCTGAATCTCATAAAAAGCTAAGGTTATAGCTGCACCAAAGCTCTACACCAAAGGTCAAAGGTCAGTGCTATACAAAATGACAAAGACAAGGGGAAAAATGCAATCCCAGGCTTCAAGTCCACCAGTAAGGGCAGAGGACACCAGCTCAGCTGCAATGAATGAATTAACAGATACAGCAGCAAAGGAACAACAGCAGAAAGCTATAGAGGAAATAAAACGAGAAGTAAATCCCAAAATTAAAAAAGAAATGTCTGAGTACATAGTATCTGAAATAAAGAATGAGGTCCAGAAATATTGGGTGGAAAAACTATGCTCACCCAGAACAAGTGCAGAGAGCAGTATTCCAGCTGAAATGTATGAACTAACAGCATCTGAAGCAAAGAAACAACAGCAAAAAGATCATGAGGAACTCAAATCAGAAACAAGTTATGAAATCAAAAAAGAATTCTTTGAAAAAAAGATTTCTTTGAAATCATACCATCTGAAGTACAGAAACAAGTCCAGAAATATGCAGAGGAAACCCAATTTGGAAGAAACACTATAGAAAAAGAATTAATAACTACCTCTAAAGAAGACATGCATAAAAAAATTTGAGGAGATCAGAAATATGATGGATTCCTTGAATGAGCAATACAGAAAAGAAATAGAACACATGAAACACAGTCAAAGAGATATAGAAGAACTAAAAATATCAATCATGAGTCTACAGAAAGGTTTGAGTGAAAGTGAAGACAGAGTGTCAGATCTTACGGACCAGCTAGGGAAAAGGTGAGAAAGGATCTCTTAAAAACAATGAGAATGCAGGAAAAATAATTGATCACCTGCATGATGATGCCAGGATGAACAATGTGAGAATAATTGGTATCAAGGAGAATGAAGGAGTCAATACAAGTGACATAAAAAGAATTTGGGGAGAAATAATCGCAGAAAACTCCCCAAATATGAGGAAACAATCCAACATTCAGGTCACCGAAGTATACAGAGCACCAAATAAATTCAACCCAAGTAGAAACACACCAAGACAAATAATAGTTAAGATCCCAGAAATCCAACACAAAAATAATAGACTGAAAGCGGCGAGAGAGAAGGAGCTCATATTCAAAAGAAATCCCATCAGAATTACAGCCGAAATCTCTACACAAACAATGAAGGCAAGGAGAGCATGGAGCAGAGATCTTCAAGTCTTACATGAAAACTATTATACCCTGCAAAACTCTCTCTCAAGTTTGATGGAGAAGTGAAATACTTCCACCACAAAGAACAACTGAAGAATTTCATGATGACAAAGCCAGCCCTTCACAGGGTGCTGAAAGATGTTCTAGAGAGAGACCACAATGACCAGAGCTCCATGAATGAGAATGGGAGGAACCCACTAAACATGACAGACAATTAAACACAGGTTACAAAGGAGTAAACAACAGCAGGTAAATATCGTGACAAACATAAGTCAGCCCATTTCAATTATAACCATCAATGTAAACAGACTCAATTATCCAATTAAGCGAAATAGACTGGCACAGTGGATTAGGAAACAAAATCCAACAATATGCTGTATACAAGAAACACACTTAACTCAAAAGGACATTCATAGGCTCAAAGTCAAAGGATGGAAAATAATACTTCATGCCCCAGCACCTCAGAAAAAAGCAGGAGTAGCAATTCTGTTCTCAGACAGTCTCAACTTCAAACCAAGAATGATCAAATGACACAAAGAAGGCCACTATATATTGGTCAGGGGAAAAATTCAAGAGCAAAAAGTAACAGTCATAAATATTTATGCACCAAACACAGGAGCACCCAACTATGTAAGACAAATCTTAAGGGACATGAAAAACTTCATGTCTAAGAACACAATCTTAACAGGAGACCTTAACACACCCTTATCTCAAAAAGATAGGTCAACCAGACAAAAAATTAGCAAGGAAGTAGCAGAACTGAACCAGAGCTTTGAACAAATGGACCTGGTGGACATATACAGAGTGTTCCACCCAACCACAGCTGAATAAACATTTTTTTCAGCTGCACATGGATCATTTTCCAAAATTGACCACATACTAGTCCAGAGGTCATGCCTAAGTATATGCAAGAAAATAGAAATTATCCCATGCACACTATCTGACCACAATGCAATGAAAGTGGAAATAAATGACAAAAGAAACCAGAAAAACCCACTAAATTCATGGAAACTAAACAACACCCTACTCAGCAATCAATGGGTTGCAGAAGAAATTCAACAAGAAATTCAACAATATCTACAATTCAATGAAAATTCAAGCACAACGTACCGGAATTTATGGGATGCGATGAAAACAGTTCTTAGAGGGAAAATAATAGCTATGAACTCACACATTAGGAAAACAGAAAGAGAACAAACTAGCACCCTAATGTTGCACCTCCGACAACTAGAAAAAGAAGAGCAAACAAAACCCAGAGTCCAAACACGGGAAGAAATCATAAAGATTAGAGCAGAAATTAATTCAATTGACATGAAGAAAACAGTTCAAAGAATCCACCAATCAAAAAGTTGGTTCTTTGAAAAACTAAATAAAGTTGATAAGCCTCTTGCCAACCTCATCAAAAAGAGGCAAAAGGAAATTCAAGTACAAGTGATAAGGAATGAAAAGGGTGAAATCACCACAGACCCAGTGGAAATCCAGAAGATTATCAATAGTTACTTTGAGAATCTTTACACTCACACATTAGAAGACACAGAAGAAATGGACAGATTCTTTGAAAGGTACAAATTACCAAAACTGAATCAACAAGATATAACAACTCTCAATAAGCTGATAACAGCCAACGAAATACAAAACGTAATAAAAAGCCTACCGACAAAGAAAAGTCCAGGGCCTGATGGATACACAGGTGAATTCTACAAGAAATTTATAGAAGATATAATCCCCACACTCTAAAACCTCTTCAATCAAGTTGAAAAGGAAACAGTCTTCCCAAAATCATTTTGGAGGCAAGTATAATAATGGTTCCAAAACCAGAGAAAGACGCAACCAAAAAGGAGAACTACAGGCCAATCTCCTTCATGAACATAGATGCAAAAATACTCAACAAAATCCTAGCAAATAGAATACAGCAAATCATCAAGAACATCATACACCATGACCAGGTAGGATTCATCCCAGGGATGCAAGGATGGTTCAATATTCGAAAATCTATAAATGTAATACACTATATTAATAGACTGAAATCTAAAAACCACATGATCATTTCAATTGATGCAGAGAAAGCCTTTGACAAAGTCCAACACTCATTCATGTTCAAGGCCCTACAGAAAATTGGAATAGATGGACTCTATCTTAACTTGATAAAAGACATCTATGACAACCCAAAAGCTCATATAATCCTAAATGGGGAAAACTGAAATCTTTTACTCTTAAATCAGGTACAAGACAAGGATGTCCTCTATCACCCCTCCTATTCAATATAGTCTTGGAATCCTTAGCAACAGCCATTAGAAAAGAGGGAGAAATAAAGGGAATAAGAATAGGGAAAGAAGAAGTTAAATTATCACTATTTGCAGATGACATGATACTTTACTTGGAAGACCCCAAAAATTCCATCAAGAAACTACTAGAACTGATAGGGAAATTCAGTAGCATAGCAGGATACAAAATCAATACACAAAAGACAATAGCATTCCTCTACACAGATAACAAGCACACTGAAAGGGAAACAATACCTTTTACAATAGCACTGCAGAAAATGAAATACCTTGGGATTCCCTTAACCATGGAAGTCAAAGATCTTTTCACAGAAATTTACAACACCTTAAGAAAAGAGATTATAGAGGATTTCAGAAAATGGAAAGATATTCCATGCTTCTGAATAGGAAGAACCAACACCGTGAAGATGGCCATGCTCCCAAAATTGCTGTACAGATTTAATGCAATCCCTATTAAACTGCCACCAACATACCTCCCAGACATAGAGAAATCATTCCTAAAATTTATTTGATACCACAACCTAGAATAGCAAAGGCAATCTTGCCAATAAAGACAAGGCAGGAGGCATCACAATTCCTGACTTGAAATTATACTACAGAACCACTGTGATAAAATCAACATGGTATTGGCAACAAAATAGACCTGAGGATCAGTGGAATAGATTAGAAGATGCAGAGGTTTCTGCAATCACACTCAGCCATCTGATCTTCGACAAAGGGGCTGAACAAGCTCACTGGAAGAAGAGAGCCTCTTTTACAAATGGTGCTGAAAAACATGGCTTTCTACATGCTGAAAACTAAAACTTGACCCAGCTCTATCACCATGGACTAAGTTAAAGTCAAAATGGATTAAAGATTTAAACGTTAAAACAGAAACACTCAATCTCCTGGAAGAGAAAGTAGGAGGAACTCTTGAAACATAGGGGTAGGTAAAGTGTTCATGACCAAACATATATTCGCACGGAAAGCACTTGAAAGAATCAACAACTGGGATCAACTCTTGTTAAGGAGCTTCTGCATGTCAAAAGAAATTGTCAACAGAGTGGAAAGACAATCCACAAATTTTGAAAAAATCCTAACTAATAAGCAATCAGACAGAGTTCTACTCTCTAGAATATATAAATATCTAAAATATAACAAGGCCCTGAAATTTAAAGACCCAATTCAGAAATGGGCATCTGAATTGAATACACACTTCTCAGAGGATGAAATTAAAGAAGCAAATAAATATAAGAAAAAACGCTCCACATCACTAGCCATCCATGAAGTGCAAAGGAAAACAACACTGAGATACCATCTCACTCCAGAAAGAATGGCTAGCATAAGGAAATCAACCAACAACAATTGTTGAAGAGGTTGTGGGGAAGAGGGATCACTTCTCCATTGCTGGTGGGAATGTAGATTCGTACAACCATTGTGGAGGTCAGTGTGGAGACACCTCAAAACAGTAGGACTAGAAATCCCATTCAAGCCGGCTATCCCCTACTGGGAATTTTCCCAAAGGAACTGGAAACATTGTATCATAGTGATATATGTGTACCTATGTTTATAGCAACTCAATGTGTGATAGCAAAATCTTGGAAACAACCAAGATGTCCATCACATGAGGAATGGTTGAAAAAAGATGTGGTATTTCTATATAATGGAGTGTTACTCAGCGATTAAGAATGATAAGTTTGAAGCATTTATACTGAAGTGGATGGCACTTGAACATATAATCATAAGTGAAATAAACCAGACACACATGTGTAAATATCGTATAGTCTCCCTAGTATAAGAAGCGAAAAGCAGAAATAGAAATGGAAACGTACAACAACTTAAATCAATTGAGTCAGATAAGGCAGAGTGAATGGCATATGCTGCAGGATACTAATCAGCTTTTCTTCTGGATGGTTAACAACCTAAGTTCACATATCAAAGTTGGAGAAATAGAAGAGCCACAAGGCCAGCCAACATTTTGGCCCTATTCTTTCAATGTCAGCAAAGACTCAGGACATAGCAGAACCCATACTGCAACATCATGAATGTCAGTTGAGCTCCACATTTTCTGAACAAGGAGATTATGGAGCCACGGAGGAAAGAGATCAAAGTTCTATAGTGTGCCTGGGGAGAGTCACATGGAGAGTAAACTTTCTCTCAGGATCTCACGGAGAGCAAACTGGTCAAACATTGGTTGTGACTCATCCACATGGATAACACAGACAAAGGATCTACAGAATAAGGTACAGGGCTACAAGATAAACCCTGAGGGGACTTCACTGACCTCCTAAGAAACATAAAGTACATGTGTTGGTATGTAAGTCTTGCTCTATATAGGTCTTAACCATCCAGCAAAAAAAAGTATAAAAATGAAGTATACATTGTGGGGCCATAATATTAGTTTGAGCTGTAAATGGCTATGGTCGACAACTTCTTTGGATAACTCACTATTGTTGTGGAATGGTGGACTGGGTTGGATTGTGTTGTTGAGTTCAAGCACCTAAGTTAGTTGAATGACAATGTAGTGCCCATCTTTGACAGGTGTAGACAAAGCAAGGGGTATAGAAAGAAGAATCATGATGTGTATGTATTGACAGTACAATTGGGATAGATAGCGCTGTGCTTCTACATAATTCTGAGAGGCAAGATTTGCACTAATGGTGGTTGGACAGGATATTATGTCAGTTTCTAGTTCTAAGGACAACCACTAGGAAAATAACAAGAAATTTATTAGAAAGTATTAATTATTGAATCTTTGATGTAGTTCAGGTATAAAAAATAAGATACGTAAAGAGCTACACTCTCTTTATTTACTGATAACAGACTTACGGCATAATAATGTCTGTAACTGTAATATAATGTATGCACCTTCTATGATACCAAAACATTATGAAGACAGTTAAAAAAATGAAACTTCTTCTTTTTTTGTTGTTTTGTTTTGTTTTGCAGAACCAGGGATTGAACTCAGGCCCTTGTGCTTGCCAGGGCAACACTTATTCCACTGAGCCATCTCTCTGGCCCCTTAAAATATTTTTTTGATACAGGGTCTTGCTGTGTTGTTCTAACTCATACTGATGATCATACTGATCCTCCTTTCTCAGCCTCCTCAGCCTTCTTATTATCGGTGTGTGCCATCATGTCTGGACTTGGTGGCCAGTGAGGCACACCTGAGGCTCTGGAGTGGCATGGCATGTGGGTCTGGGGTTCTAACTCATGGCCTTGAGCCTGCCAGACAAGTACTAAGATGGCTGAGCTATTTCCTCAGCTCCCAAGAAGCTTATTTTTTTTGCAAGTCTACAGCCAGCACTATCGTATTGAAACACATAGGACTATACGACTTCTCTGCTTTTCTCCCATATGTTTTTATTTCAATATTGGGGATTGAACTCAGAACTCTGTACTTGCCAGGCAGGTGCTTATGCCACTGTGCTATATCAGAGACCCTTCTCTCAGCTTTATTTCACTTTGTTGGTATTTGTGTACTTCCCTAGAATATTCTCTAGCTCATATTCTATTTTTTGTCTTTTTTCTCATCTACTTGGTAAACATACTCAATATTACTTTAAATTTTTATTCATATTTTGTACTACTTCATGTATCAATGCTTATTGATATACCTTACATTTCTTATGCAATGTTTTTCACTTAGTATACATTTATATACCTTACATGAATGAGTAAATATTGCAGAATTCATCAGTAGCCTATACAAATATCTAAATGTACAAGCTATAGGTAAAAACTAGCAGTACATGTGTGGGGAACTGTGTGACAATGTAGTTGCATCGCCAGCTTACGGGTAGCTCACTTACTACATGTTTTCAAACACTAGGCATTTACCTTTGCTGTCCATCTCTAACAGCACTTTTCTTTTGAACTGAAATGTGTAAGCTAAAAAAAATGTGTAATTCTGAAAGTATTTCCTTTCCAGTGTGTTTGAAAAAAAAGAGAGGAATGATTGTGTGTCCTGGTTTAAATCCATGACAAAAGAATGCCAAGAAGATCAATCCTAGTGGAATAGTAAATTCACATTAAGTTTCAATACTAGAGTTCAAAGGTGGAGGAAGTTTATATGAAAAAAAATTTAGTAAGAACATTATAATAGCAAGACATGATTCATCATAATTTGTATCTTTCTTTTGTGTATAAATACATCATTTATAAGTATTGTGAAAGGCCTATATCCTTTAATAAAGGCAAAATGAATAATGATGATTTTTCTCTTAGCTATGTTTCCAATTTGATTTTAAACACAAAGAGATATGGTTCTTATCTTTGTAGTAAGGGAGTGTATAGGACAAAGAATTTTGATCAATACCCAGCTGTATAACATGAATGTCCTTAGGGCCAGGAAGATAGCTCAGTAGAAAAAGCACTTTCCTGACAAGCACGTGGTCTTGAGCTCAATCCTTGGTACCGCAAAAAAAAAAAAAAAAAGAAGAAGAAGAAGAAGAAGAAGGACAAAAAGAATGACTGGTGGAAGAAAACAGTGCAAAGATTTTTCAGAGGTACCATTTCCAGACAAAGATCTTCTGTTAACTTGGTCTATATATTCAAAAGACAGGTGCAATTACTGTCAATCGATTATTCTAACATAGAATTGTTGAGTCTCAGCCATAGCTGCATTTCCCTTGAAATCTTAAAATCCCTCCTTAAAAAGACCATGAGACCAGATCTTCATAACCCCAGGGCCTGAGAGTGTGTGGGAGAGCTTCTGCCCTGTCCTGCGAGCCTTCCGGATCAAGAAAAGATCCACTGCATGAGAGAGACCTTTCCCAGTGGGGTCAGGACCTACCCCACCCCTCCAGGACCAGTAAGCCTGCCCTATGAGTGAGAACATACACTACCCTCTTGGGAACCCTGCAGACCTTCCAAAGCCCAAGGAATATGTGGGAGAGATTCTGCATTCTCCTGCCCTCCCCCATGCACATCCAGACCAAGCCAAGCATGACATACAGGCCCGGAGTGAAACTCTGAAGCTGAAGTCTCTGCAGAGAGATTACTTTCAAGAGCATGCAGCTAATCCATGAGCAGAACATCTTGCCAAAGGAGCACAATAGGCTCATCTCCAAGGGTAGCAACAGGAAGGAGCTGAGCACAGAAGCCAGACCCAAGCCAGGCACAACTACATGAACTAGAACTTGGTATATTGGTACCTGAATTTCATTAGGTGGAAGGTTATAACTGCACCAAAGCTCTATACCAAAGGTCAGAGGTCAGTACTATAGGAAATGACAGTACTCTGAAAAGAGAGATTATAGAGAATTTCAGAAAATGGAAAGATACTCTCTGCTCCTGGATAGAAAGAAGCAAAATCATGAAGATGGTCATACTCCTAGAATTGTTGCACAGATTTAATGCAATTCCTATCAAACTACCACCAACGTATCTCCCAGACCTAGAGAAATCATTCCTGAAAGTTATTTGGAACCAGAAAAGAAATAGGATAGTAAAGGCAATCCTGGTCAATGAAGGCAAGGCAGGAGGCATTAAAATTCCTGACTTGAAATTATACTACAAAGCTACTGTGATAAAGAAATTTTGAAAAAAATCTTAACTAATAAGATCTCAAACAAGTCTGTTCTCTAAAATTTATAAAGAACTAAGGAACATTAGCATATATTCACAACGAAATAGACCTGAACTCAATGGAATAGACTAGACGATGCCAATGCCTCTATGAACACACTCACCCACTTGATCTTTGCCAAAGGGACCAGACACGCTTACTGGAAGAAAATTAGCCTCTTTAAAAAATGGCGCTTGAAAAACTGGCTCTCCGCATGTTGAAAATTTAAACTTGACCCAGGTCTATCACCATGCACTAAGCTAAAGTCAAAAGGAATTAAAGATCTAAACATCAAAACAGAAATACTAAATCCCCTGGAAGATAAAGTCAGAGGAAGTGATGAAGACATAGGTGTAGGCAAAAATTCATTAAACAAAATCAAACCGCAAGGGTAATACATGAAAGAATTAACAATTGGGAACACCTCGTATTGAGAGGTTTTTGCATGTGAAAAGAAATTATGAAAAAAATGAAAAGCAACACAGAAATTTTGAAAAAAATCTTAACTAATAAGATCTCAAACAAGTCTGTTCTCTAAAATTTATAAAGAACTAAGGAACATTAGAGCCCCTCAATTCAAAGAGTCAATGCAGAAACTGGCATCCTAGATGAACACATACTTCTCAGAGGATGAAATTAAAGAAGGGAATAAATATATGAAAAAATTCTCCACATTGCTATCCACCCATGAAATGCTAATTAAAACACTGATATACCATCTCATGCAAAAAAAAAAAAAAAAAAAAAAAAAAAAAAAAAAAAAAAAAAAAAAAAAAAAAAAAAAAAAAAAAAAAAAAAAAAAAAAAAAAAAAAAAAAAAAAAAAAAAAAAAAAAAAAAAAAAAAAAAAAAAAAAAAAAAAAAAAAAAAAAAAAAAAAAAAAAAAAAAAAAAAAAAAAAAAAAAAAAAAAAAAAAAAAAA
>PVKA01004781.1:67763-81150 GCA_004027165.1 Ctenomys sociabilis | reverse complement strand
GAAAACAACTATCACAGACAAATCAACAAACAACAAATTTTGTGAGGCTGTGGGGAAAATGGAACCCTTCTCTACTGCTGGTGGGAATATAGAATGATGAAACCATTATGGAAATCAGTCTGGAGATTCCTTAGAAAACTAGGACTGGAAATCCCATTCAAGCCAGCTATCTCCCTACTGGGAATTTTCCTGGAGGAAGTGAAAATGTCATATCATATTGATATAAGTGTAACTATTTTTATAGCAGCATAATTTGTGATAGCCAAATCTTGGAAACAACCAAGATGCCTGTCACATGAGGAAAGGTTGAAAAAATTTGTGGTATTCTTATACAAGGGGGTACTACTCAGCTATAAGGATTGATAAACTTGAAGCTTTCATATTTAAGTGGATGTCATGTGAACATATACTTATAAGTGAAATAAACCAGACCCACACATGTAAATGTCGTCTAGTCTCCTCAGTATAAGTACTCAAAAGAAGAACTACAAATAGAAATGTCTAACACAACTAAAAGGAAAGAGAGAAATTGAGGCTTAGACAATTAGGAGAGGGCAAGAAGAAAAGTTGGGAAAAATGTTAGAGGTAAAGATATATATTTATACACACAAGATGGGGAAGGTAAAGATCCTGAGAATCTTCAGCAGGTTTTTGAAACTAGCAGTTAATTGGTAGGATTCTCACCCTGACTAACTATATAGGCTGATGCCTGTGAACCAAGCAACTGCACTGAAGATTGCAATGTATATCAGGAGGGTCACACTTGGAATACCTGTCATTATGGTCTTCTAACTACGTACTTCTTGTCATGACATACCAATTATTATCATTCTGCATTTCAAATAATTTTTTTCTTTAAATAAAGGGTAATACATGAAAAAAAAGATAAGAAAAAAATGTCATAGGACTGTCTTGCTACATATAGAATGTATATGGTTAGCTTTATAAATTTCTTGGTAAATATATGTAAGTGTTAATTTGTGTTTTTAAAAATTTTTTCTTTATATTCTGTAAGGACTTAAAGTTTAACATTACAATACTTGATGGAAAATACCTGTTCCATGTTACACCTATGATGTTTGATATTTAGACAGATAGTGAGAGTAAATCGAACGGCATATGTTTCAGGGTAATAATAAGCTTCTCTTCTGGAGGGTTGACAACCTAAGTTTGCAGATCAAAAATTGGAGAAAAGGAAGGGCTGGTAGTCAGCCAACATTTGGCCGTAGTGTTTCAAGGTCAGTGAAGTTTCATTACATAGGAGAACCTGTACTGTAACACAACGGAACTCAGTTGTGCCCCAAATTTTCTGATCAAGGAAATTATGGAGCCACAGAGGAATGCAGCTGATGATGTATAGTGGGCCTAAGGAGAGTCACATGGAGAGAAAAGTTTCTCATAGGCTTTCACAGGGAGCAAATTGGTAAGGCAATGACCACGACTCATCCACATAGCTGACACTGGCAACGGATCTATAAAGTGTCATACCATACAGGGTTACAGGATTAACCCTGAGGGTAATTGACTGACTTTATAATGTCCAAAAGTTACATTTCTTGTTATATAGTCTTGCTGTGTTTTGGTCTTCACCATCCAGTAAGTATAAAACAAGGTATAAAAAGTAAAGCCATATTAACATACTGAGCTGTGAAGGGTTCAAGTCAACAACTTCCGCAGATAACCCACTACTATTGTGGACTGCTGGACTGCGTTGGAGTATTTTGCTGAATTCATGCACCTATACTATATAGGTGCCACTTGAATACCCATCACTGACAGGACTGAACAACAAAAAAAGTGGCTAGAAGAGAAGGACCATTTTGTATTTGTATATACAGAGTAGTTAGGATAGATATACAGCTACTTTCACTTAACTCAATGAGAAGAAAGATTTGTAACATTAGTGTTTGGACAGGATATTCTGTCTAACTCTTGTACTAAGGATAAGCACTAAGAGGATAACAATGTGCAAAGTATTAATTATTAAAACTGTCCTATTAACCACCTTTGAAACTATCTCAATGATATTTGTTTCTCAATAAAAAATAAATAACTTTAAAAAAAAGACCAGGAGAGATACAAAGTCAGTATCCAAAAGTCAATAGCATTCCTCTACACAGACAGCAAATGCAGAGAGAGGGAAATTAGAGAAAAAAATAGCATCTCAGAAAATGAAATATCTTGGAATTCATCTGACTAAAGAAGCCAAAGATCTTCTCACAGAAAATTACAGTACTCTGAAAAAAGAGATTGTATAGGATTTCAGAAAATAGAAAGACATTCCCTGCTCATGGATAGGAAGAGCCAACATCGTGAAGATGGCCATACTCCCAAAATTGTTGTACATTTTTCATGCAATCCCTATCAAACTACCGCTAGCATGCCTCACAGACCTAGAAAAACCATACCTAAAATTTATTTGGAACCAGAAAGACATAGAATAGCAAAGAAAATCCTGGGCAACAAAGACAAGGCAGGAGGCATTACAATTCCTGACTTGAAATTGTACTACACAGCTACTGTGATAAATGGAAACAAAACAGGCCTGAAGATCAGTGGAATAGATTAGAAGATGCAGAAGCTTCTATAAACACAATCACCCACCTTATCTTTGATAAAGTTGCCAAACATGTGTACTGGAAGAAAGATAGACTCTTTTAAAAATGGTGCTGGAAAAACTGGCTCTCCACATGTCGAAACTAAAACTTGACCAAGGTCTATCACCATGCAGTATGCTAAAGTCAAAATAGATTGAAGATCTACACATTGAAATAGAAACATTAAACCTGCTGGAACAGAAAGTAAGAGGAACTCTTGGAGACATACAGGCAAAGAGTTTATGAACAAAAATAAAATCACGTGGATAATACTTGAAAGAATTAATACAAATGGGACTTCCTCTTCTTCAGAAGTTTTTGCACATCAAAAGAAATTACCAACAAAGTGCAAAGACAACCCACAAATTCGGGAAAAATCTTAACTAATAAGCATTCAGACAAAGGTGTGCTGTCTAGAATTTATAAAGAACTAAAAAAACCTTAGAGCCCCCAAATTCAAAGACCCAATCCAGAAATGAGTATCTGAGATGAATACACATTTCTCAGAGGTCAAAATTCGAGAAGCAAATAAATATATGAAAAAATGCTCCACATCATTAGCCATCCATGAAATGCGAATTGAAACTACACCGAGATACCATTCCTCAGGCACAATACATCACTAATTTGTGTTCTAGTTTTTTCTTGAATGAAAAATATTCTTGGTAGGGAGATCACTCGTAGAATCCCAGCCCTTGGCAGACTGGACAGAAGGATTGTCATGAATTGGAGCTGAGGCTGGGGTATATGGGAAAATCCCGTTTCAGAAAATCAAAGTATGGGCAGGGGAGATGGCTTGGCAGTCTAAATGCCTGCCTTCCAAGTTAAGGATCTGGGGTCACTTCCTGATGCTGCATGCTGTGCTGGCCATGGAACCTTGGGAGCTCTGTGCCAGCCTCCAAAACTGGATGTGGTAGTACACACCTATAATCTTAGCACTGGGGAGGCTGAGACAAGAGGATCACTACTGGTTTGAGCTATATAGCGAGTCCCTGTATTAAATAAATAAATAGGGGACAGAGAGATAGGTCAGTATAAGTGCTTGCCTGACAAGCTCAAGGGCCTGTGTTCAATCCCCAGTTTTGCCAAAAAAAAAAAAAAATAATAATAATAAATCAAAGCAAAAAAACAAACAAAATCCTAAATATCAGAAAATGCTAATATGATTGTAAATACAAAACATAACAAAATAATGAGCAATTTTCTTTAAGTACTCGTTTACCATGTACTATTTTTCTTGTGTTGCTACTATTTTAAACTTTGACTTTCAGTGAAGAAATATTAGGCCAAGAAAACAATAAACAAAACAAAGTGATATCTACCTATAAATGATGATTTATGAGAATTTACTTACTGGGAAGTTCTGGTGGAGGAGTTGGAACCAACGTTGGCTCTGGGTAAAGACTTTCATCGCAAATTCCATGTGTTAAGCTAATATCATCCAATGCTATATCACTGAGCAATGGGTTCTTAAAAGCATTAAAAGCAACCTAAAATTCAAAGACATAAACTGAGTGATATTTCCTAATCTCTTCTGGTGTTTCTTCTTGCAACACAGTGAACTCTGTAGACTCAGCACTGAGATGGCTCAGCGTGTCACACTGAGATTTTAGAGAGCTCATCTTACTCTCTTCAGGCCCGGTGACATTCTCAATGAGAGTTACTTTATTTCATGTACGAGCACATCCAATTTCAGACTCAAGTGACTTGCTCAAGATTTCACAACACAATAGCAAATTTTAAGTGCAAATATAGCAGTTTCCCTTAGGAGAGAATACTTTCTAATATCCAGAGTAGAAGCCTGAAATTTCAAACAGTACTAAACCTGTGTAGACCACATTACCTTAAATAATACATATATTAGCTGTGACAAAGTTTAATTTATAAATTAGGTATAATAAGATGAATAAAACAATGATACAGTAAAGTATTTGTAGTAATAAACTATGAGAAAAAAATTTTAGAATGTATAAATTTTTATTTCTACAATTTTCCTGTATTGGGTATGATGGTTCACACCTATAATTCTAGCACTCTCGAGGTAGAGGCAGCAAGATCACTGTAAGTCTGAGGACAGCGGGGTTACAAAGTGAGTTCAAGGTCAGACTCAACTGCACAGTAAAATCTTGTCTCAAAAAGACAAAAAAAATTCTCTTTGAAATTTTTGGATACTTTTTGACTGTAGGTAATGGAAAAATGAAAAACAAACTGCGAATAAGAGCTTGAGGCTTGCTGTATCTATACAGCTTGATACTCTCACTTTTCCTGATGAATTAAAAGCAAATATATGCACCCAGTTATATCAATTTACAAAAGATGTTCAGCCAGTTGGGCCAGATCCGACCGCTGAAATGCTTATTTGCTGTCTTCCAAATCTCTTTGTTCCTTACATGGGTCTTTTCTCTTTAGCATTTCTTGGATTACAAGAAAAAAATCAAAATTGAGCAAGAAAATTTCATAGTAAAAATATTTAAAACAAGAACAGGAGGAAGGAAGGAAAAGAAGAGAAAGAAAGAAAGTGCTAGGGTAAGAATGAAGATGAGGTCATTGCCATCGATGATTGCTTGATGCTCGTAGGTACAATTATAGGAGAGAGCTGAAGCCTCTGGGGATGACAGATTAATACAGATATATGTCTTAAAAGAGACACTATCTCACTTGAAAGAACGCAATTAGAGCATTGTTAATTTGACCCAACTAATAGCCTATATTTTTGTTCCCAGAACCCTTAGGAAGAGAGCACATTAAACTGTTATCTGAAAAACTGGTTCACCTTAATGTGAAATAAATGATCAGGGACTTTGCAAAGATACAGCTCATAGAATTTTTTTCTGGGAGTACCACCCACTGGGGACCCTCCTCCTGTCTCTCTCAGACAGGAGCTTTCTTTCTCTCATTAAATCTATTCTGCTTATAGCCTCCATTCTTCAGTTTTTCAAGAACATGAACTCGTCCCAGCCTTTTTTAGGTTGGGAGATCAGTATTTCTCACTGTGTCATTTGGAGGTTTCCCTATATTAGTAGGAGCTGGGAAACCATCCATAAAAGCGATCCTTGCACCAGAGGTGTAGCTTGGGATGCAGCGACAGCCTCATATTCATAAAGTCTAGGATTCGATTCCCCGCACTTTAAAGGGACAAGAAGACAAAAAAAGAGAATTGGTTTCTGGAGGCAATGTGTGGGGATGAAGCCACCGTGGGGTAGGGTAGGGGGCGACAGCAGGTGTGGGTGTCCTGATGGGAAAGGATGACCTCAGGAAGGCTAAGGGCTGACCTGCGTGGGGTGTGCGAAAAGGTAAAATCTCAGGGTGGTAGAGAATGCAAGAAGGCAGGGTTGTTCCGTGCCGAGAAGTTGCTGAGGAAGGTTGACGTCTTTTCCAAAGTCTCAAAGGATTATATAGATCATTATTAGCTGTACCTTTCAGGCAGAAAATTTGTTACTCCCTGAGGAGGGGGCTTTTTAATAAGTCAGTAAGTAAATGAAAATAAAGGTACTCAATGAAAAAAGTCTAAGACAGATTCAAAAAGTAGATTCAGAAACTTGTCTATCTTCAGAAAGTAAAATTTCAGTTTCACTGTTATCACTATAAAATGTATTTACATCACCATAAAGAAATAAATACAAATATAAATCACAACTTGTTTTTGCAAACCTTAAATTCCACTGTTTCGTTTAATGTTACTTGTCCATAATTCCAATTTTCTCCATAATTTCCTTCTTTCTGAAAAACTGTCTTCTCCATGTTGTCACCATTGCTAATATTAATGCTTAATTTGTAAACATTTTCACCATACATATAATACCTAGTTTGGAAACACACAAAATCTTTGGTTGGTATCACATGAGAGAAAGGATAGTTTAGATTCTTCAGGTGCTTTATTACCCATTAAATTTGCTCTTCCTTTGGCTGTGAGAATTCCTGAGAAGGGGAGAAAAATCTACAGAATTTTGTTGCCTTATCAATTAAAACAGTAATAGTGCCAGGTGACGTTTTGGTGAAATCTGAAGTTGATATCCCAAGAAAGGCAATGCTACTTATTAAATAAGACAGTGTTTAGCATGTGCTTCTCATGATACTAAGAAGTAACAAACCAGAGCATACCAGAAACTAAGGCAGACTGGATTCAAAGAGGGATTTAAGGGTAAGCTCAAAAGTCCCACTTCTTCTTTTCTTCCTCCTGGGCCAGTTGGTGTAGAAATATAAAATCCTGTGAAAACATTAAAAAAAGTTTTCATTTGCTAAAATATTGGCATCTTCTTGTGTGAGATGCATTATTCCTAAACAGAAAAGACTATTTTAAGATGAAAGCGTTGTGGTGGTGGGAGTGGTCACTGAAGGCTGGGAGCACTGAACTATATCCCATTTATTTTTCTCTTTAAATTTTCCTTACGAGTCACAATTTCTCTAAATTACTCAGGCTGATCTTGAGCTTGTGGTCCTCTTGTCACACCCTCCCAAGTAACTGGAATTGTAGGTCTAGACCACAACACCAGGTGGAAACATACAGTATTTTCATAGTATGAGGTGGACACTACTGTCAAATCCAGAAAGCAAGAACTCTGACAAAATAAATAGCTACTTAGGAAAATCACTTCACAACTCTGTAATCTGCACTTTGATTCCACTTTACTATACATTTTAATTAATCTACATCTTTAAGACAATCAGTGCATGAGGATGTTTAGACGTACTGATTGGCTAACTCGTGATTTATATAAGTATTTAAAGACACAGCTAAAGGCAAGTTAAGAGTTCAAAGATTCTACACTGCTTATCTCTACATGAGAAATTATTAGATTATATAGCGGTTTCATCTTCTGCATTCCTTTGAATGACAACTAATCAGATAATAGCAGAGCAGGAAGTATGCTAATTCATGTAAAAACATTAAAAATAGCACAGGTTACTGCAGCAACTGCTTTCTGTTCCAGAATTCATTATTCCAGCCAATGGTTTGAGTCATTCAAAATGTACAAAGTAGAACATCTTAAGGATTTTCTTAGGATAATTTTTTGTATTTTACTTTGTGACTCATAACAGGAAATAGGAACCAGGTGACAATGAGACACAAAGTAAATGAGATATCCTTATTTGCCTGCAATTTTTAGAATAAATGGTTAAAATTTTGCATTTACTTGAAATCAAGCTTTCTTTCCCCTTGCATGTGCTAACAGAAAAGTACAAGCTACATAGCTCATAAAATTCACTCATTTAAAATATGCAGCATCAGAAGCAGAAGTGAAAATAAGAAATAATAATAGAACTGCCTCTTCTCTATAGTAAAAGAACAAAAACCATGTAAGAAAGAGAAGGAAAATCATAATGTAAAAACTGTACTTTTAAAAAGACTGCAACTTCATGACACAAGGTTATCCCAGGTCACCCATACCCAGACTCCCTAGGTTTACTTATTCTCTTTTCCTTCCAGGCCTTTAGCTCCCCAAATCCCTCAGTCATTCTGTAACCTATAAATTAACTGAGTTGATAAGGTAAAAGACCAAAACCTGACCTTAAAAGAGTGAAACACATTTAAAGTTTCAAATAACTTTTTTAGGCACAACATCCTAGATTACTCTTTTAAAAATAAAATAAAAATTAACAGATTAAGCCTGTGCCTTTTTCCTATAAAATGTATTGCTTTTCAACAGTAAAAGAACTAGCATCTTTCTAACTCTGTGTGGAGCTGGCTTTGTCCTACAAATCAAGCCCAACTTTTCTGCAAATACACAGCTTGTACAACTTTATGCTCCTTCAAACACATGAATACCTCCATTCCAGAATAAAAAGCCCACCCTTTTGAAGGTCCATGCTCTGTTTCTTTGAGTGTGTAGTTTTAATCCTATCTAGTAAATTGCTTCTTACTAGTGTGTCCTGAGACTTCAGTTGTCTTGTGATGGGAAGCACAGGTCTGCAGCTGCCCCACAAGGGAGTGAACCAAATCACCCACGTCCGCTCTGGGGCCGGACATCGACCCTGTCCAAAGACAGTGCTGACCCATGAGGTCATGCAATCAATTTCCATCTCCTTACAGCTTCTCTCACTTAAAGGAGCCATTCCTCATGAGTTCTTGGTGGTGTCTCACACTGCAGCAAAACCACATCAGATTCTGCTGTGCATTTCTTACACATGTAAATACACCAGTTCAAATTTTCTAGAACTTTGGGGAAAAACATAACTTATTCATTTTTATATTTTCTATAAGGAGTAGCTAAAAGTTTTTTTTAACATGACCTTGTTACATTTATTTGACTTGCTTTACTTTTGTTTGCATTTATAGTTATTAAAATTCTTTACAAAGGAAATGGTTAAATAGACATTTTCCATAAGCAGATGGAACTTATATTGTCAAGTGATTATTTCCTTTAAAATCCTTCAATTTTTGTGAAATGTCCCCTAGCATGCTTGGAATTAACGTCAGGTCAGAGCACACAGTGACCCTCTTTCTGAAGCCATTAAGTTTTCATACAAGTTGTTTCTGCCACTTTTTCTGCTTATTATTCCATGAACAGAATCTAATCTCTTTCCATCCAATAACTCAGTTCACATGCTCAGCATGTGTGGATGCCGATAGGGACACCAGACCCTGAAGAGGCAGTGTACATTTGGGAAGCTTGGAGTTTCTTTTAAAAAGAAAAAGAAGCAGATATAAATGGCTTTATGAGTATAATTGTGTGTGTAAAATTAACTGGACCTCATAGACAAATATTATTTAAAGTTTAGGTTGAAGAAGAGATACCATTATTAGAATGTATTATTATTTTCTAAAATTCAAGCCTTCAAGAAAGATAAAATAAGGTTTGAAAATCTTAGTCACATTTAGAAAATATTAACATACTAAATGAAATGCAAATTGTCTTAGCTATTTTTCTCATGCTAAGACAAAATATCTAGCACCCAAAATTAAAAGAGGAAAGGTTAATTTGGCTCATAGGTTGTGTAGAGGTTTTAGTCCATAGTCAGCTGGCTGCATGGCAAGGTGGCACGGTAGAGGGGCATCACAAAGGAGAAATAATCCATGGTAACCAGGCAGGTGAGGGCACACAGGCCTTTTTCTGCCCCCCACATTGTATGCCTAAGGCACGTGTAACACTCACACCCTTTATCCTAGCCAGAACTATGCCAAACCTATCAGTAGACTGATTTAGCAATCACATGCCCTTGAGGCTAGCACCACAAACACAAGATCTGGCCATGAACTGAACATTCCCCTCCTATGCTTCATGAGTCTTTGAGGGGACATGGAGTCACAAGCCATGACATAAATATACTCCTTTTGCAGTGTTAATTTTTTTAAATGAGCACATGCCTGCAGGGCATAGTGTTTATATTCCTTGTGGAGATGGGCACATGTACGTACCATTTCTTAATCCTTTTGTATACTTTTGAAAATTAAGCCAAATTATTATTGTCCTTGCCAAGATATTTCTAGGATAATATTTCAGGTAATTGTTGTCTCTAGCATTCTTTCATGTCTTGAAAAAAACAGTTATGACACCTGACCATTATTGCATCTTTCATACATCACACAATTTTCTAAAAACATTTTTTAGGTAATCAATTTAATATTTGTCACACACCGCTAAAGTTAGGTCCTATTTTCACTGACCTCATCTTTTAGATGTGGGAACTGAGGCAGAGAAGACAGACTGTTTTAAAGGGTCACATTGAAATTCACTTAAGGCTCCATGGTCTACATTTTAATGATTTTTGTTTCTTTATTTTGGTGTCTTTCAAGTATTAGAACAATTATGATTTCACTGAGAAATGCGACCAAAGAACACTTTGGTCCGGCTCTTTTGTGACCCCTTCATTTCTGAATTCTTCCCATGTCACTAATCTCCTTTTCCCATGCTGTAATGAACAAATGAGCACCCTAAAGTGAAACTCTACATCTGGGTCACCATCTCCCCCAATTGCTTTGCTTCTAAAAGCTGCAGAGAAGCCCTGGGTGAGGGCAGGACATCGTTGGGGAGGAGCTGGGCCTTGATCCAGAGTGTGATCTTCACAAGCTCTGGGGAAAGGAGGGGAACTAGCTGCTCTTCCTCAGAGCCATGCTAATTCAAGGCTTATCTGTATCATTTACATTTTCCTGTCACTTGAAGCACAGAACAACAAAATAAACCAAAAAAACTCTTTGACAGCAGGAGAGATTTAATTCTCTTAATGTTACAGAAGGAAGATGTTCTGACACATAAGAAAACCAGTTGGAGAAAGATGCCCTGGGGATGAATAAGCCATAGATTATGAAATCACAGGTAGGAGAGTTGGAGAGGACCTATTAAGCCTCACCATTGTCCTCATTACCTTGCTGCCTCTGATGTGCTCTAACCTGCTCTCCCTTACCTAATTTTAAATAACTCCTGCTACATAACTTTCTCCTGAGACTTCATTTCCTACTTAACTATTTAAAATCTGCCCCTGACATTCAACTTATTTCACTTTGGTCAGTTTCATCCTCTATAGCTATTTAATCTGTTGGCAAGTTAATGCGATTTTTTTCCTTATGTAATGTACTCATACTTTTCAAATATCAGTGGAATTATTTTATCTCTATCATGATGACCTAAACATAGAGAAATGAGAATTTGAACATCAAAGATGTCAACTACATAAAAAGTATCTGTTAAAGGCAGTAGACGTAAATCTTTTCTGCACTTTCCTCTAACTCTTCTTGCCCAAAAGTGGTAGAGACATATATATATATATATATATATATATATATATATATATATATATATATAATATAATAATACAGAATAATATAATTGGACTCTTTCTTTCCCTATAGCAATTGCTTGGCTGTTTCAGGCCCGCTCTAGAGGGTGGTGCTGATGATCACTCAGGGGTTAGTCACTAATACAGCCCACTAATTTACCCATGGATAATTAGGCTCTGGGAATTAGCTTACTCAAAGAAAATTAATTATGTAAGAAAATATACGTATCTTCATTTTCAATAAATTTTGGTCTCATAGGATTGGCCATCTATGCAGAGCACATATTTTATGTGCAAATCCGCACTAGTGATTTAGCAAGATCCTGTTGTAGTTACTTACTGTCAAACTGTATCAAAAATCTGGTCTCTCACCACATCTGTTGCCTGATTTCCTTTCAAGACCTCTTCTCTGGGTCACGGGAAAGCCTTACACTGTCTTCCTATCAGCACTCTTGTCCTTCCACAACCTATTGTCTGCCTACCAACCTGCCAGAAAGTCATGTGTGGAATGGACTTCTTATATTTTTTGTTTGATAAAATTATATAAACACATAAAATTGTAGTCATTCTTTAAAAAAATTTCCTTAAGTTTTATGATTCACATTCCTTCTGAGTCTCTAGCCTTTGTTCAGTGAAGATTTTGATATAGATGCTCCTGGTTTAATGACCTACATGTGTAATGACTGTTCAGACTTTATGACCAAGACACACCATTCAGATTTAAGACCTACCACTTATACAGTACTATGGTTTTTGTTGGTCATACTTGAGTTTTATGTTTTGTTATACATTAAAGTACTGCATGTAAGAGTTATGCAAATAAAAGTAAATTCATCAAGTTAGGATTTTCTTTGGCCATTTGTTTGTAATGTATGTATTACATACAATTCCTTATTTAGCAGAGGATTCACTCAGTGACTAGCTGTGGGCCTGAAGCTTAGTTATTAAATAGGGAATATTTGGATTATGACTTTGCTTCCGAGGCAGTGGTCTTCCTATCAGAAGTTTCATATCTCCAGGTACTTTCTCATAACTTTAACTTTCTTAGTCAAATATCACTGTCTACTATGCTAGTGTTACCACCCACAGTTCAATTTTAATATCCCATTCAAACCAAAGCAAGAACATGCCCATAAAACATTCTTAAGTCAGCCTTCTATAGATAGGGTTTGCTAGACACAAACCGATTTTTCCACCTCAAGATGGAATTATCTTGCATACAGCTAGTTTTAAGTCATTCTTGAATAAAAATATACATGTTCAGCAAAGTTCTAGAGTGCAAAATCAATATCAAAACCTAATTGCATTTCTGTACTCTTGCAATGAATAATCAGAAAATGAAATTAAGTCAAAGCAGGCCAACAATTGGAAGTTAATTACCTCCCAGAGGCCTACTTAGTTAATAATAAATGGCAAATCTAGAGCGACAACCTAGTTACTGTATCCCTCATGGCTCTTGCTCATCCTCAGCATCTTATGTATGAATATGTAGGATAAAAGAATATGTTCCTGAGACACACTTTTCCTTACATCTGAGGAGCCTTTTTCATTGAAAACTGTTCTCTTTAAACTATTGAATGAACACCCTTTCCTTTCAACTCATGAAGTAAATCTAAATTATACCAGAAATATTGCCAAAAGTGTGGTCGGAATTTGGTCCGGTGAAGGGAGGGAAGGTGCTTCCCTGAACCCTCTCCCATTCACTATCATCATTTAGATCCTGCTCCCAGAAACAGAAGCCGTCTTCAAAATCACAGTTTATTTTCTCATAATCTGTAATTAAAAAGAGATTGATACACTGCATGAACAGATTGCATTGAAAGTAATTATACTTTATACATCTTATAATAGAATGACATGCACAAAATACTTTTTATCAATTTTAATTGCTTCATTCCATTCATTTTGTAAAAAATGTTTTATGTAAGTTAATATTTATTATATCTATTAGGGTTTTAGCGAATACAGGTTTTTGTTATTCAAACTTTGTATCTTGTTTCCATTTGTTTAGATAGTACTATGCACATTATCTTGTACGTTTCTCTTGTAGCTAAATTTAATTAATCAAAATTAAG
>PVKA01004781.1:15263-62763 GCA_004027165.1 Ctenomys sociabilis | reverse complement strand
ATACAATATATGTCATTTTTATATGAGTGTAGGCTGAAGTGTGACAGATTTGTCAGAAAAATATAAGTTTAATATTTAAATACAGGATTTTTAATTTCTCATGGTTTTGGGAGAAAGTGTCTAGGTCTAGCATGTCTGCTATCATGAAAAGCTCTGAAAGGCTCATCTCTGAACTACACCAATCATTCTTTACAACTCCATTGGCACTCTGAAATGTCAGAATTGGAAACGTGACCCTGCACAGAATTGGTACTAGAGTTAGAACATAGAAACAAGGGTGTACTTTTTATTATTTACATATTTTCAGAACAATCAATACATTTGCAATAAAAACACATGTATTTTAAAAGTAAAAGAAAGATTAATAATCTAATATTCTCATAATATTAGACATCTTTGTTATCTTCTAAATTTTTATAAATTATATAACTTTCTAAATTTAATGTATACATTCGGTATTATTACATTATCAGCTAATTTTTGTAGTCCATTTTTATTGAGCATGTGATATATGTTAGGCAATTTATGCACATTTAAAAATTTTACTAAGATTTATTCAGTTAAAGAAGCTGAACTTTATCGATGAAGGTATTTGGGATAAGAGAATTTTGTTTATTTGTCTCAGACTGTACTTCTTTAATCTGAAGAAATTAGATTTGAACACTCACAGGCTGTCTTGAATATCCACATTCTTATAACTTGGCCTTATGCTAAATGTAACCATAATGTTAATGTTGATCAGTACAGCCCAAACTATAGCTTTATCACTTATTAAATATTTATCTGGGCCAGGGAGATAGCTCAGCCTTCTACTGGCCTGCCTTGCATGTGAAAAGACTGGGGTTCTGTCTCCGGTACTGCATGCTGTGCCAGCCACCAAAACCGGGCATGCACCCCTGTAATCCCAGCACTGGGGAGGCTGAGACAGGAAGATCACTATGAGTCCTAGCTGTGTAGTGATATCCTGTACCAAATATATCAATAAATAAAAGATTAAAAGAAAAAAATCTCCACTACCTACTCTGTCTTTGAAACATGTAAAGAAAGCATTTTTTTATACCTACACTCATCACCATAGTGGGGAAGGGAAACCCTAAACTGTACGTAAATGCAACTTTGATAGAGCTTGGTAAAAAAGGTTAGGTTATTTAGGTGGTAACTTAACTATAATTTTATCATGAGGTAAGCTAGTAGTTTGAGGATATTTTCTTATTTTTAGGGTTTTCATAATATTTTCTATGACACTAGAAAATTGTTAACATTTTAAATAATGAAATGGATGTAAAAGGAATAGAAAAACAAATTGTTAATTAATATAAGATGGTTATTACATAAACCATTCTGCCATGATAACAAAGTCCTTTTGGAGTAAATCTGCTCCTAAATACTTTAATCTTGGAGGCCAGGCTGGGGGTAGATGGCTCAGTAGAATAAGTGCTTGCCTGGCAAATGCAAAGGCCTGAGTTCAATCACTGGTTCCATCAAAAATAAATAAATAAATAAGTAAATACTTTAATTTTAATCTACTGTTCTTCAGAAGAGAATTTAAATTCAGAAATTATTTTTATTTAGTATTACTGAAATTTGTAGGTTGTAATAAAGTTTGTAACAAATTGTCATAAAGTTTGAAGATTGTATGAACAAATTATTATGTAGCTTTAGTTCAATGTCTCTTACATTTATATGAGAACAAGTTATTTTTCCATTTGGAATATCTGAGTGGAACATCAGTGTAGTGGTGCAATGGCTAGAGTCTAGAGGTCTTCCCAAAGCCTCATATGCCTGTTGGTGGGAGTTTGGGAGGTGACCAGACCATGGGGATATGATGTTTACCAGTGGATTAGTCCATTGGTGAGTTTATAGCTAAATGACATGATGATAGGAAGCGAAGCCTGTTCCAAAGAGGTGAGGCCCTACAGGTGTGGTTGGCAGGGGTCTGGCTCTCTTTTCCTCCCTTGATCTCTTTGTCTGCTTTTTTTGCCTGCAGAAAGCTCACACCCTGAGCATCTCTCCCTTGCAGTGCCCCTCTGCCACCATGCCCACCATTCCCTCTGGAACCAGCCAGCTGTGACTGACACCTCTACAAACTGTGCGCAAAAATAAACCTTACCAACCCTAAGTTGTGTCATGTATTGTGTCTTGGGGACAAAAAAGAGTAAGACCATCAGGTACATTCCTCTTCAGTACAAGACATGTAGGCAAGTATTAAGGTGCATCAGCTACAGTAGCCATGATTATGTCATCATGATTGCATCGGGCAAGTGAATTAAGCACTTGGAAGTCAAGTATATAGTAATTGATCCAGAAACTATACATACTATAGCAAATGGAAGGGGTTGGAGGTACAGCTCAGTGGTAGAGTTCTTTCTCACCACGTACAAACCTGATCAAATCATACTATTGGATATTTTCATGCAATTGTTAACATAATACCAAAGGAATTATACTTAAGTTTTCCATATCCTGGTGTTTTGCATTCACAAATTCAACTTACTATAGATAAAAAATATTTTAATAAAGGAAATGCTGTCAGTGCTAAATATTCTCAAATTTGGTTTCTTGTCATTATTTCCTAACCAATGCAATACAACAATGATTTAAATAGTTTAGTGGAACATCATTGTAGTGATGCAATGGTTTATATCTAGATTTCCCTGAAAAACTTCAGGTTTCCATTGCATCGGGGATTATAAGCAGTCTAGAGATGATTTAATATGTCTATGGGGCCAGATGTGAGATACAGTGGTACACGGCCATAATCTCAGTTATTTAAGAGGCTGAGGGAGGGAGATCAAGGCCAGCCTGGTAACTCAGTGAGATTCATTTCAAAACAATTCTTTTTGAAGGTCTAAGGGTATTGCTAATATTGACTCAGTCCCAAACAAAGAGTTAAATATTCACAGACTGTAGTATCCACAAGGTGGAAAGCTGAAGCCGAACCCCCTGTAGGTACCAGAGGAAAAGAGTTTTCTGTAGACAAGAACAAATGACAAGAAACTCCAAAATAGCCCAGGTGAACATGTGGCTCTTTGCTTTGGCAGTACATGGTTTGTGCCAGTCACACAGAGAAAGACTAATTGCTTAGGAGCCCAGAGATACAGCCTGATTTATTAAACATTCACGTTTATAGGACATAATTTTCTTTTTCAAAATGGCAAGAACTACAGGTACATCCACTGAATTGAGTGTCAGTTGGGAAGACTTTACCTCACAGTTAATGAAAATAATACCTCATGAAGGAAAACACTGAAAATGCTAAGACCCCATATCAAGGAAAGACTTCAGAGCTAAACAGGACATAGAAGACTGTACGTTACCTTATTATCCACTGGCAAACAGCAGTTGATGTAGAAATCTTTGGATAGTGGGCAGCCTGGAAAGACCCCGATGATCCAGTGAGCAAAAATCTTCCATCACAAGCTGTGGCTGCAGAGAAATACCAGTTAGTCTCAGACTGTGCCATATTTTTGGTACTACAACACAGCTACTATAGATGCATTCCCCAAGTCTCAGAGCTTTAAACCAGGGCTAAAAAAAAGTGCAAATGAAAGAATTTGTGAGTTAAAAAAATACATCTTTTTAAAAATTCTTAAAAATACAATACAGACTATGTTTACAAAAAAGCCAGAAAAACAATTTGTTAAACCAACTTGCAAAGCTGGTAAAGTTTTAAGAAGTTTTCAAATTCATCATTACTTCTCAGAAAAGATATTAAAGAGCTTTTGTTTTACAAAATTCATACTTTTTTTTGTTTTGTTTTGAAAAGTACTGTCATGTCTCTTATGGCAGAGACAGAGCTAGATCTGGCAGACTCTGTTTAAGCACCTGCCAAGATAGACGATTAGATAGCTTCATGCCGCAAATCTTATGGACTCCGAGGAAGCCGTGTGCCTAAGCTGCCTGGGGGCTCTTGTGCAGGTAATTGTGTTCATAGCCAAACGTGATTTCTGAAACTTAACACCCACAAGCAAAAAAAAAAAAAAAAAAAAAAAAAAAAAAAAAAAAAAAAAAAAACAGAAAAAACTTCTGTAACATTCTTTCTTTATCTCTGAGCAAGTCATAACATTTTGAAGGGGCTGGGGCCAACCAGGATGATAGATCATGAGTGGGCGTCCTTGACATTGTTTTGAACTGTGCCATGGGTGAGTCATAGACTGCGACTGTCTCAAATGTCTAAGATTGTTTGTCATAGTATTTAGATCAGTGCACCTTCCAGTTTTTCATGAGGATGAAAAATTTTTTGGAGGGGTGGATAATCCACATGTCTAGTTCTGCTCTCAAAGGACTCTGGTAAATTTCTGCATGTAAACAAATGAAGCTATGACATTTCCACAATGTTGGATTCCTTACAATGGCAAAATACAGAATGTTAAAAAATTATCATTTTTAAGATACAAGGTTATGTTAGGATCTGTCTTATGTATTATTACATTTAATTTTGGGAATTGTTAAAATTAAGTTTATTTTTGAAGAAGCCAATTTTTGTATGAGAATGAAGCAAGAGGGGCTTCTGGGAAAGATACAAAACTCAGCCACGGATGAGTTGTGTTGCTGAATGTTCATGATTATGACCATGTTGACTGCTGAGCGCTTTGCAGTGCAGCATCAAGGAACATAAAATTCTATTTGAAAGAAAATGAACCTGTCAAATAATATCAGCCACTATTGCCTATAATGGGATCAGGATCCTAAGGAGGTGCACTTAGGACCCACTGAGAGTGCCCTTGCTGACTCGAGATTTCTTAATTGCATGATTGTCCCCAGGATAGCTGGCACATAAAACAACACATGACCTGAACCGCCCACCCAAGTCGATTATGCACGTACACATGCAGCATACAGATTATGAAGACACTCGCCAGCTTTCAAGGAGGCCTGCACCTCTGCCTGAAAGGCTGTGAGTCAGCGCCTTTTCTTCTCATAGGTCAGCTGAAAAGGGAACTTTCTTGCTGATGCAATTCTAATCAGAACAGGAAAGCATTTCAAAGAAATCTTGGTTCAGCTATAGTCAGCTCTACGTGCGCAAACCTAAATAATCAAAGACTAAAAAAAGAAGCTGCATGAGGAAGTTATCATTAATATGACTATTAATAACACAAGTTGGAATTGGAGCTCGCAGCTGGAGCAAAATAAATAAATAAGAGCAAAGGTCAACTGCATATAGAGAAAATGCACATTGAATTAATGTTCCAGTGTTTTTTCCCTTGAATTCACTCAATGAATGTGTGGTGGAAATTGTGCTACCAAAATTTTAAGATGGTTCTAAAGGAAAGTCCAAGAGGCTTCTGGGCTCATAATTATCAATGCATACAATAATAAAATAAATTATATTTTTGAATTCTTGCTGGTTAAAAGGAAATTAATTGATTTGTTTTCCCACTACCCTATCTCACAAATGATTAAAATTTATTTACCAAAAATAAATACAATGCTCCCTTCAAAATACAAAGAGGAGAATCAAGAAAATGGAAAATGAGGGCATGGAGGATTAATGTGGTCAGGGACGTGGAATTCAAGCTGACATGAAGGTTGAGTAATGTCAAGCTACAGAGATACTGGCATGCAATGAACAATTTGCTTATGTCTTTAACACAAACTTAAGGTAACTAAGTCAGTTGTACTGGGGATCTGTATGATTTTACATGGGCTCAGAAAAAAATCATTACTGTAATACTTCAAATTGTCATTTTTATATAATGTTTTTATAACTATTTCTATATGTATTGATATTATCATACATAAACTGATGGATCCCGAGGTTAGGAACCATATTATATGTACGATACCTTTCCTGGTTATTTAATGCATCTAATGTATTGTTTGCTTTATGTCATACTTAAAGTTACGATGGTCTTTCTACAGACTCAGTGCTCCATGTCTATCTCTAACATTCACTATGTTATTTTTGAAGCAGAACTCAGCATCACCTTTGTTTCCTCGGATGACACACTTTTATTACAATCGCCCTAGAAAGATTTTGGAAAGTGCCTGAAAATCACAGCAAAGAAAAAGTGCTTTCTTAGAGGATCTTATTCATATAAAATAGATTAGAAATGTTAGGTAGGCTGTGCTTCCTATGGCTATGTTCTGAGTTCATGTCAATGAATGCAGTTAAACTTCACCAGTTTGGATTTTATCCAAGAACAGGTAAATGCAGATTGCTGAGAGGAAATCTCTCCAGTAGTGCTGCCTTTGTTGAATTGCAACTGGCAAAGAGACAGGCTTCCAGTCTTCTGATTGATGTTCCAAGCAATAGGTAGTTTTTAAAACTTTGCTTCTCATTGTAATCTTTGTCTTCAGTTAAAATTAAGCAAGATGAGAAAAGTGTAACAAATGATAGAAGGAACAGTACAAGTGACTGTATCCCTTAACTAGTTGTGTTCACAGTCAGTTGTAAAATTATTATAAATCTTACCAAAACAATGTTCAATTCATGTCTTCTGCCTAATTTTTCAAAAACAATTATAGGATGGCTTTATTCAAATGGTTCTTTGCTTCACTTCCTTGTCTATACGCTCACTTACGTGTTAATCCACCAAGGTTTGTCACATATGAAAATAAATTAACTGCTTAGGTATTGTTTTATGGTAAACTTTCCTAAAGAAACGTAATTATAAAATGGAGAAATAAAAAGAAAAATATTTAATCAGGTACAGTCATCGTTTATGCTATTTGAATTTCTAATAGTGAGACACCTAAATAATGCCAAAATGTACAAATAAAATACATCATTGTGTGCATTACTTACAGAAGCATAAGAAGGAACTCAAAACAGAAACTAGAATCGAGTGATCCTCATGGAAGTAGTCATGATTAAAATAACAAAGAAATGTGATACAGCAATGGTGAAAAAAGCACTGGTAGCAAGTGGTAATGTGCAGGCGAGGGCCCAAGTCCAGACAAGCTCAGAGCAATTAGTTGTAGAGGAGAAACGAAGATTAATGGCAGACATTACTATTTAGAACATTTTTTACCTAAACATCATTTGGAATTTTGAAAAATTAATAAATTCAATATCATATAATAAAGTTTAGGAAAATGTCAATATAAAGTTTTAGATGTCTAAATTAAATTATACATGTGAGCTGTTGGACTCCGTCATTGATTCAGGGCTGTGTGAGTCATTGTTTCAGGTGTGTGTGTGTGTGTGTGTGTGTGTGTGTGTGTATGTGCATGTGTGTGTGTGCACAAACAGCAAAGGAGGAGAAAAGGAAGAAGGAACAAGACCAGGTGGGCGATCTTACCACAGACTTTATTGTCTTCATCAGAGCCATCTGGACAATTTATTTCTCCATCACAAAACAAATCATCTGACACACACTGCAGAGCATCGGCACAGGACCTTGAACCAGGCTGGCATGTTACTGAGACATTACCTTGAAAACAAAATTTTAATTGTAAGTTTCCAGCACAGTCAACTTAGTTTCCATTTGATGAGATTTGAAATTTGTCATTCTTTTATTATTTAGGTCTTCATTCACAATACATATTTCAGATTCTACTATATTTCCTTTGCTGAATCAATCATTTTTCAAAAATAGGATTTAAATTTTGGAAAAAGAATCTTCATAGATGTTAAGCATGCATGTTTGTCCTCTATGTTTTAGCCTCAGAAAATTAACAGTGTGGTTCAGACCTCTCCCCTTAATCCCTCTCCCTTTATACTTCTCAGTAATTTTTAAAATTTATTTTTATTTTTTATGTATTTAGTACAGGGCCCACAGGGCCTCACTACACAGATCAGACTCCTAGTGATCCTCCTGCTTTCAGTCTTCCAAGCACTGGGATTATGGGTGCATGCCACCATGCCCAGTCTTTGTCACCACCTCAGCATGCCCTGGGGGCAGGGCCAGGATGGCAGGGTAGGGTAGGGAGATTGAACCCCAGTCCCTGTGTTTGCCTAAGCAGGAGCTTTAATCCACTGAGCTATCTGGCCTGCCCTTTCTTAGCATTTTTATGTGGAATAATTGATCATGATTATCATCTAGCACTTTGTTTAAAAATACAGTAACTTTAATAGAGACATATTCTTCAGAGTAAAACATATCACTGAATGCCGTTTGAAGGTATGATAAGATATTTAAAATGTAAGGATTTCTATCTTATACCCATTTCTTCTTGATATTAACTTTTTTTGCAAGACAAGGCCTTCTTCTACAGTTTGGCTGGTCTTCAACTCTCAGTGTAGCCTACACTAGCCTCAAACTCACCATCCTTCTGCCTCAACCCCCCAAGTCACGGGATTACCGGCTTGTGCTACTGTGTCCAGCTTTGAATTTAGATTCTTAACATATATGAAAAAAGACATTCTTCCCAGGTTCTCAGCCACACAGGGCCAAATCCATCTAGTTAAGGTTCTCAGTGTATTTCGTCCTTCACCCGTATGCTTCCACATAAGCAGTTACAATGATACACAAGAAATGCAAAATATTTCTTATGATTAATTTGGAAAATATAAGTGCAATGCTGAAAATAGTATAATTTATATGCCCATGAGATACAACATATGTTTCTATTTTTCAATATTATGTTGTAATTTGAATAATTATGTGGCTAGAATAGCAATGATGGTTTAACGTGTTTAAAATCTTCAACTCAATAACACATTTTCCTTATTGTTGTTAATCCTAAAATCAGCACTGCACTGCCATCTACTGGGATTTTAAAGGATCAAAATATAAAATTCTGATATTTCTTTGCTCCATAAAATTAATAGAGAAAATGTATTTGTATTGAGAAATCTACTAAGATAATAATTGATTAAGAATATAGTTGGGTGCCGTGCCAGCCCCACCGCACCCTGAGTCTCTGATTGAGACTGGGTATGGTACCACGCACCTGAATCCCAGCACTTGGGAGGCTGAAAATAAAAGGATCACTATGAGTCTGATCAACATAGTGAGACCCTGTAGACCCTGTACTAAATAACAATTTAAAAATATAGATGGAGTTATTGAACACATATGCAACTAAATCAGACTCTCACAGCTTGGAATAATTAAAATGGATTGACCAAGACTCCTCACATACATCAGGAAATTCATGAATCATCTAACAGCTCAAAGGTCCGAATACACCCATACACGTGAATAAAGAATACCCAAGCACATTTTCAACTATTGATAAACAAAAGCAATTTATCAGGAGTATTCTAACATTGAGTTCCAGTCCAGAAAATTGTACAAAGAGCACAAGACTGAGAATATTACATAAATTCTTGCTAATGAGATAAAGAAAAGTACCCTTTCAGATGTTTAGCATCTGAAAGACTAGTTTTGGGGACTCAGCTGGTAAGAGGTAAAGTTATTGTTATCGTAATCGTACTGGGAGTTTCACTTGTGATTTTCTATTGCGTCTCCGCACTTCATGGATCTTTAATCCTCACCAATAAGGGCAATCTCTTGGGATCCTTTGCTCTTCCTACTGATGATTATTCACTCTCTCTGTCAGTGTTTATTGTCTATTTATTTGTGGCACGGAATTGTGAGAAATAGAAATAAAAGACTGAGAGAGGGAAGGCTCTTTTCTCTCAGAGATTGGAGTTTAGGGCGGGCTGATTTCCTCACTCTTTTAAAAAGCAAGATCTTCTTTGGTTACATGAGAGATTGAATACTTTCTGAGGCAGAAAATATTTTCACAGAAGCAGTCACATTTACACAAATATGAAGGAAGTCCCTAAGTGTACTACATATGAGGAATGTATGTGAGGAGTCTTAGTCACATTCCTTGCCATTGAATAAACTAACCATCACCCTCAGCTGAAGGGCAGAGACCTTTGGCTTATTTGTGTAGAAGTTTCAGTCCTTGTCAGTTGGTAGCATGACAGAAGGGCCCAGTGCAAGGAAAGCATCTCCCCTCATTGACACCAGATAGCGCAGAGCAGAGGGAAGAGTGGAAAGAAATAAACCCTTCAGCTCAAGTCCCAGTGACTTGCCACTTCTCACCAGTCTGTACTTCCTTATGAAAGTCAGTTGTAATGTCCTATAATCCAGTCAGCTTCGAAAAGGCCTGCCTCTGAGTGCCTGAGGACTTAGGGGGAATCTATATATAAACCATCACAGAAAGTGTGACAGGAGTATGCTAATACACAGAAATGCAAGAGTTTAATTCATCCAGCCAACAGTATGATTCTGGAAGCCATTGCAAGAAAAGAATATACTATCCAGATTTGAGAAGCCTTTTAATCTTTGCTAAATTTTAGAAATGTTTTCTTATGAGCAATGATATCGAACATTTTCATGTATATGTGTGCTATCACAGTCTACTTTTCATAAAGGAAGTTCTGGGATCATGGGGAGAATGATGTGGCAAAAGAAGAAGAACTGAGAGGCTATTTCATGGTTCAGGTGGATGTGAAGAGGGTTGGAATTCTCTCATCAGACGAGCAGATGAGGCATGAAACTGACTTCCATTTCACAGAACTTGTGAACTTCAGTGACCAACATGTAATCCTGCTCAAGTTCAAAGGAGGTGGAAACAGAAGTATTAAGGAGTGAGAAGTCGAATTACTGTTGGCCATTAGTCACACTTGTGATTTTTAAGAAGAAAAGACAATGAAATTAGAACATCAGCATGGTTGGAAGTAGTTGAGTGAACCAGTAGGTGCTCTTGTGTGGGTGTTACTCCTTTTCCCTCAAGGTTGTTTTTAAATATGCCCTAGCCAACTTATTACATGAGGAAAGAATTTTATCATTTACATAAATATAGAATATGCTTAATTACTTATAAAATATCCCCACTGATTTAAACACACTTCAGTCATTCTTGTTACTTGCTAAAACAGCTAAGGAAGTCTTCTTTCTTCAGTGTCTTGAAGCTGGCTGCACCATGAATTAGCCCAAACGTGGCCCTTTCATGAACATTTTGATGTGGACAAAGAGCCAGAAGTCTCATGGTGCCAAACCTGCAGAAAACTGTAATGTTCTCATGTACCAGCCTTCTCTTGACTGCATTTGACAGAGCGTTCATATCTCTCTTAAAATCACACCTCGTGAAGGAATTCATGAAAAATGGTTTCCAGAACTACATCAGAAAATGGTTTGAAAAATGAGGTAAGTGTGCACAAAGCAAGATGGAATATGTTGGGGGGGGGGTTAAAAGCAACATTTTTGTTTTTTATTGAAATAATTATTTTTTATTTAAACTTCCACTATATGAGGCCTGGAGGTACAACTCATCAGCATAAGTACCTGCCTAACAAGTACAAGGCCCTGAGCTTGATCCCCAGTACTTCAAAACAAACAAATAAATAAACTAAATAAATAAATACATAAATTTTCACCAAATAGTTTGGTCACATCTTTTGGTCTATTCTCTATCATCTATGTATATAGAAAATCATGATTAAAATTTCTAAGAAACTATCCACCGATACAGGAAATTGTCAAATGTCATTTTCTAAAAGAAAAATTGCCTTATATTGTTAATGTGACTATATTTTGACTTGTGCACAACTTTGTTCATGTTTAATTCTTTAACTTTTGCTCTACCACTTTTCCCTAAGAAGACAATAATGAACTGCACTTATGCAAAAATTAAAATGAAGTTATAAATTCCAAGTAACAAAATAGACAATAAATACGTGTTTGGATTATTTGAAGTTGATCAAATCATTGGCATAGTTTTTACTGTTAATTTGAGAGGACGTAAGACTTGTAATTGCCCACATCTAGGAGGTACTTTTTTAACCTATATGTTGTTATTTTTTTGTTTGTGTACATCATGAAAACATACTAGTAAATTAGTATTATATAGAGGTATTCAAATATCCATTTCTATGTGTATCAGGAAAACTGTACATCATCAACTAACTTAAGTGTGCTAATTTAAGAGCGATCCAAAGTCTAATCAGTTTCCACTGATGTAGGCATGAGGAACCTCCTGTTCTGACTTTGGGTAGGCCTTGAGCTGAGCAGCCTGGAGGAATAGACTGAAATCCTTGTTTTATATTTCAAATCACAAAAATTCTATGTATGAGATAAAACAATAAAAAATATAGATTTTTTTTTGTGATACTAGGGATCAAACTCAGGATCTTGTACTTATCATGCAAAAACACCATATTTTTAAAATCTTAATTTGGAAATGATATTTGGAAATCTTAGGTTTTTATTTTCCTTCTCATTTAAGTAGGGATCAGAGCACTATACTTGCTAACCATAGCTGTTTGAGACAAATTAAGCTCAGGAGCCTCATAGCTTACTTGAAGTGGCATACAAATTCAAGAATATCTGCTTTGAATTTTATTTATTAAAGAATATTGAAAAATATTTGTCACTTTATGCAAATTTTCACTAACTTCAGCAAACAAAGTTAACCTTTTGGAAAAGATGATGGTCTGGCTTTTCAATCCAGATAAATTTACAGTAAATAAACACTTTAGTAGTTGTAATATCATATAACTTCAGTTAGAGAGGAGAGCTCAGCAACATATAAATATTTTTCAAACAGAGAAATATTTAACAAGTTTCACTTGCTAGTGGATGAAGTTTCAGTATCCCTGCTCAGGAGCAATTAAATTGAGGGACATAATTCCACCTTAGCTTCTTTCAGCCCAAATCCATGCCCTCACAAAATCAGCCAATTATTCTTTTCTTGCAGTCCCCAAAGTCTTCCACAGAGCAGAATTCTATTTTTCCTTAGATTGAAAAAAGCCAAAGATAGACAAAGTTTTGTTTTCTTCTATAATCGCTGCCTGCACAGTCAGCACCAAAGGACTAGAACAAGCTATAGTCTAGAAAACCTTCAAGCCTATGAGCAGTTGCCTCAGACAGCCCTCCAGGCACTCTGCAGTGGCCAAGAAATCAATCTGTATGATGCGACCTTAGGGCCTATCTCTGTCCTCCAGTGCTCCAAATGGGTTAGTAAAACTCTGCAGTAATTGGCAATGCAGGCAGTTGAACAATAGAACACAATCCTCCCAGACTCTGTACCTCTTATCATACAAAAATTCTCTTTGGCAGAATTTATAATGGTACTAGTGCCAGGTATATGACACATGCATTTGTTGATTTTTCTCAAATTTTATCTTCCAGGCACATAAAAAGTAAGAATAAACTTAACATCCCTGAAAGGCATATTCGTAATAAATTATTGCTCAGAAACTGCAGTTTTCAAGTTTAATTGCCTCGTTCCCCTCTATACATCTATAGTATTTTGCCGAATGAGAAGAATAAATGAGAACTGCAATTCAGGACTCGTGTACTACATGGGTTTAGTAAAAAAGAGTATATTTTTCTCCTACTTACCTTATAAGAATTATTTGAAATTAATTAAGATAATTTAATATAATTTCCAATAAGAAGAAATACTTAAAAGTGAGATTTTTGCTCATATAACAGACTGGATTTATATTACCAAGTATAATAATTTTTTAAAACTCTTTGAAGAATCTTTACTAAAAAGAATCTGATATTTATAATAATTATTATTATAATTATACTATAATTATAATAAATAATATAATAATTGTATCATGTATATTAATATTATAATGATAATTATTATTATCTCATTGTCTCAATAGTAGTGGACAGGGAGAAGGGTTCTAATATTGTTTGCATCCTGCATTGCTGCACTGGCCAAAGAAGATTGGTGTATTGGTCAGATGGCCTACCCCAGGAACACAACACCAAACATCAATTTAAAGTAGGAGAAGCTTGTTTGGCTGAAGGTTTGAGAGAGTTCAATTCCTGGTTGCCCAACTTCAAAACCGAGGCTTCATATCAAAACACTGGAATGGAGCAGAACCTCTTACTCTTTGCTGGCTGAGAAGCAGAGCATAACAGTGCCAGAAAGAAAGGACAAGGACCATAAAGAGGCTCCCAGATCATACCTCGATGACTCTCCTAGACTCACAGAAGTGTGCTTCACAAATTTCCTGGGGGTCTCCCAAGCCAGTCAGGTTGACAACTTAATCTAAATGATTCATGTAGTGTATGTATTATTTATCTTCAATTTTTAATCACCTGTTAAGACTTATGCTTTAGTCCTTACTGTGTAAGTAATACATATCAAGTTCAAACAGACTAGGTAGCTTGAGAAACACTAGGGGCAGGGGAGATGGCTCAGTAGAATAAGCACTTCCCTGGTAGTTTCAAGAGCCTGAGATCAATCCCTGTTTCTTCCAAAAAAACAAAACAAAACAAAAACAAAAACAAACAACAAAACCACTGATCAAGTAATAAGTACAACTTGATAGTGGGTGGAGTTGTTGATGTATTTTCAATGATACTTTAATACTGTTTTTTGATTTTTATTTTGATGAAGATCAGCTGCTCATATAAAATAAGAAAGGTATATATAATATCAACTCTAAGTTATACGAGCAACTTCATTGTTTCTATTTTTATGTGTTAGTCTTTAATACACTTTGATTTGATATTGCAGAATATACATGCATGCATTGATGCTATTGTAGCTTAAATATAGGAAAGGTACTCTGGCTCTCCATCCCCTGATTCATCATCACTTTCTTTATCCGGAGGATTCTAGGCATATGATTCAACTACTTTGCTATAATTTGGACAGGTTTGTCATCAGCATAGGAAGGGAGAAAGACTTCACTCCAAGGCCTTGTGGCTTCATTTAGCACTGATTCTTTTTCCACTAAGTCATTCCACATATATTTTTAGGACAATTTGTACAGCTAACAATACTTCAGTAACTGTGGATTTGATGAATCACTCAATGAATTCATTAAAAGAACACCAGAAAATATGGAACTATTTTGGATATTTACAATTGGTCCTCAAAGTTTTAGGAAAATAATTTTTAAAATATTGAAATCTACATTTCAGCTTTATTTTAAAGAAATTATGCTTTACCAATATTTAAGGCAATTTTTTTCAAAGTATGTTTTAGATAGTTTTAGATGATATAAATATTTTGTTTTTTTTACATCAGAGATGGGAATGGAGGCTCAATGACAGTTTTTAAATATATTGGGCTGCAAACTGGATAACAAAATCACAACTTCAGAGCATTATCTTGCCTTGTAGAGCTCCATGACTTTTATGTTTGTGAACCTTTATTTCTTGAAGCATTTGATTACTGATTCATATGTTACTTTGCATTTTGAACATCACATCAACTTTTTATTTCTACAAATATTCTCACATTTCTTTAGCTGTTTATCTGTTGTTCAGCATGTAGGCTGCTTGTGTAGTTTGAGTGTTGTGAATTTTGCTGCTGTAAACAGAGGTGTGCACATATTTTCTGTAGCATGATGTCTTTAACTCTTTTGTGAAAATCCAGTTTTGCACAGTGGTTGTATTGTACTAGATCATACTCACAGAAGCAATGCAGAATGGTCTCTTTTCCTACACATTCTCAGTATTTTTTTTGCTGTTGTTATTGTTCTTGGTAATGTTCATCCTTACTGGAGAAAGATGGCATCACAGAGTTGTTTTAATTTGTATTACTCAATGGGCTAAAGATGATAACCACCTTTTCATATATTTATTATTCATTTGTCCTTATGTTAAGGAGTGTTTATTTCATTAGCCCACAGCTTCATCGGAATACTTTATATTCGGAGTTTTTGAGATTTTTATTAACTCTAGATACTAGTGCTCTATCAGAGAGTATCAGACAAATATTTATTTTTCCCTTTCAGAAGGTTGTATCTTCACTTTGTTAATTGTTTCCTTTATGACACAAATGTTTTGATTTAATATAACTTCAACTATTTATTCTTAATGTTATTTCTTGAGCTGTTGGAGTTTTGTATGGAAACTCTTGCCTGTGCCCATGTTCTCAATTGTCATCCTTATTTTATCTTTCAGCAACTTCATTGTTTCTATTTTTATGTGTTAGTCTTTAATGCACTTTGATTTGATTTTACAAAATAAGAAATACAGGTTTAATTTGATTCTCTTGCATGTAGATAACCAGTTTATACAGGACCATTTGTTAAAGAGGTTACCTTTTCTTTAGGGTATATTTTTTAGAAGAGACAGTTGATCTTTTCAAACCTATTTTGCTCAATCTCATATTATTCCCTCTCTGCATATAATTGTGATACATTTGTTAATTTTCATTACCTGCATGCTCTGCCCATAAAATTTGTTTATGCATAATTTTTTGCTTTATTTGTATTATTTCCTGGAAAGTTTCTATAGTTATGTAAAATGGTTTACACCTAAGGCAACTAATGTAGCGTTACATGTCAGCTCTTGGCATCTCAGAACAGGTGGTTTTGCTGTGAACATATGGAAGACCTTAATCACAAACCACTCACCCGACATAGTAATATCTATTAAGAGCTAAACACTAATTATAAAGTACGTTTCACAGAAAAGATAAAAACTGGCTATATAAAAGGCCTTATGAAAAACATTCATTTAGTGAATTTAACTTTATTTGGAAATGTATTGATAATGCATAAATTAAACAGAATATTCTCTTCCACAAACTGGGTCATTTATCCCACTACTGCTTAATATTGGTCTTATTTCTACAAGATCTATGAAAATTGTGTAGGTCATATGTGGCAGATTTTGTATGGAGAATAAAGCAAAGTGAGATTTATGTAATTTTTTCCAAATCATATTTTAATTTTATATTTGATTTTAAAATGCTCTATGTCTTTTTTGGTCTTTGGGATCAAACTAATGACCTTGCATTTGCCAGGGAGGTGCATACGCTGCTGAAATCTGCCTAGCCCAAAATTCTTGACTAACAACACATGTAGTAAATTTGAAATATCACGATATCAACAAAAATCCAGCATAAATACCAAAATTATGATTAGTTCTAAGCTGCTATATGAATCTGAATGAACTTAATCAAGGTTAAGATATCCTTTAACTTCAATTTGTTGAGAATATCCTTAAGTGGCTACTACAATAAGTTTTATGACATTTGTAATATCGACTCTAAGTTAACTCAAAGGGTATAATTTTTTTGAAAAAATACAAAATTTCTGAAACCAATAAACTCTCCTTCCAAAACAGTTCAACAGTAGGGAGCCATTAAAATAAATTTCAGCCTTCCTGTCAATTCATTTGCCAAAACAGACTTCAGAAAACCAAAGCACAGTAAAATAAAGATAGCAAAAGGAAGTAACCATACAGAAGAGTGGCTACTGAAAAATGTCAACCCACCCTTTTCACACTTTAGTGTAATGTATAAGGAAACAGGTATAAGGGTGAAATCACCATAAATAATATGGGGGTTTAGGTAATTCACCAAAGTTATTGGCACTTTGGTTTTCTATTTCACAAAATATTAGCAATGAAAACCTCATGTAAGAGAACTGATGTGAGTAAATACACTCATAGTAAAACAACCTGCTCCAGTTAATAATATCTAACAGTTTGAAACTCATTTGAGTCTGAAAGAGACCCCCAAAAGACCACCTCTGAGAGAGAGAAGGAAAGGATCAGAGGAGGTTGGACCCTGACCATTATTTAGAAAACTTCATTAAACAGGAGCTGCAGCAGCATGAGACTTAATAGAAAATGAAACACTGCTTTATGAAACCTCATTATAGAGAAAAACAACTAGAAATTTTAGTTTTACATCTGCTCTTACAAAATTTAAGAAAACATTTTTTTCATGTACTTGATTTAAAAGTAAATCTATTATATGTCTTGTTTTTTTAATTGGGTTGATGTGATTTGGAGTTCTGTATGCTTCAGTTGTCTGAATGTCAGATTGTTTCTTCATACTTGGAAAGTTTTTTTGCTATTACTTTTGCCCATATCACTTTAATATCATTTTTATTGACTCCTTCTTTCTCACTGATGCCTACTAGTCTCACATTATGCGTCTTTACAATGTCCTACTAATTGGTTTTGAAACTGTTTCATTGCTATTTGTTTCCAAATAAAATTATTTAAATAAAGGTGGCATTGGCAAAACATAAAAGCAGGAATGAGAGCTGTGAAGGAGGAGGTTTGAAGTTTTAGATTGGAACAGGCTTGGTTGAGGATATGCTATTTAAAGAAAGAATTAAGAAAAAAGGGATACTTTGAAGGAAGAAAGACAATAAAGTAGGCTTTAGATGTGTTCATAATGATTTAAAAATAGTTATATGTCCTGGAAAGTGTGGGACATATAAAGTTTGATCCCCAGCTCTGCCAAAAAAAAAAAAAAAAATCATATGTTACATTATCTATGTGAGCTATCTCATTTATCGGAGTAGTTACAGACTCATACAGATTGTTGAAACTAGGTAATAAGTGCTAAATTATAATCAAATTGATATTTATAATACCATAGATATTAATAAAATATACCTCTCAAAAATATAAAATAAAAGTAAATCTATAGTCTTATCTCTCCCTATACCAATTCTATTTGAATCGATGTTAGGTAATTCTGGTTTTGTTTCCATTCCGTTTGGTGTGGGCATAGATATAATGATATGAGTTTCCTTGAGACAGGGTTTCACTACATAATTCAGGCAAGACTTGAACTCTCTATGTAGTCCAGGCTGGACTCAAACTCATTGCAATCCTCCTGCCTCATCCTCCTGAGGGCTGGGATAGCACATGTGCCATCACAGAGAACCAGTTTTCTAAATTCCATCATAGTGGGACTTAACGTTTCTACATAAGGAATTATGGACCTAGATGTAACTGGAAAATTTATCCTGTTCTCAGTCAGAACAAACACAGGGTGTATGTTTGTTGCCAGGAAGTGGATGGAAGACAAGTAGAGTGGAAACTTTAAAGAAAGTCGAGCATCGACAGAGATATTGTCTTGCTGTCATTTCCGTTGCCAAGATCCCTGTCTCCTTGTTTATTTTTACAGTAAAGAGAATTTATCTTTTTGTTATCTTTTTGATACCAGAAATTGAATTCATGGTCTTGTCCTTGCTGGGCAGGGGCTGTACCAATCAGCTATATCTCCTGTATCATCCCAAAATTATTTATCATTTTAAAAATAAACTTTACTTTTTATAAATATAGAACCGGGATTGATCAAAGTCTTTGCCTCTTCATACATTCTCTTAGTTTTAAAATTAAGAATGACTGCTATCTCTGGAATCTACTGAGGCCTGTTTGTAAAGAGTCCTGAGTGCCCTCTCTGGTAGAGGCCCCTGGTAACCCAGGGGGCGCATGACCAGTGCCAAGAAAATGGCAAGACACACAGAATCTTTTGCGTACCTGATATTTTACAAACATTTTTTCACTGATACATTTTCTTCTGGTGCAGTTTCTCCATATTTCACTTTTTCGCACGCAAATGTGTTACCTCAGGCAATAAGACATGCTCCTGAAGTCCAGGGTGATCCCGCTGCCTTCCTGGTATATTACTAGAATTTTAATTTCATAGCTTAATGATTCAAAGAAATCAAATAATGTTCTGAGATACCTGCGATATCAATGCTGTTCAAATCAATATGGAAAATCATCAGTTCGCTGGATGTATTTGCTTCAATGCCTCGAATCAGTTCTTCTTTTACATTTTCATCTGACACCCACTGAGCAAAAAAAAGGTCAAAGAAGACTGTAATACTGCCATTTCTGCAAAGCAAAAGATAATATGAGAAGAGAACGTCAGCCTTCTTGAAGTGATTTGTGCTCAATTCATGGAAAATGTCTTTGAAACTGTACCACTATCACCTTGTTAACCCTCATTAGACTAGTACAACGTGGTTTAACTCCTGTACTGGTACACACTCTGGTCGTTTTTTGCAATTTAAAGACATGTAAAAATGAGTAGAGTAGCCCACACCACATGTCATCTTGATTTGACGAGTTAAATAAAAATTATTTAAACACTAAATGTTTTTTCAAGAACACGGAGTACAAGAAAATTCCAAAGTTGGATTCTGCTTTTTGGAGTTTTACTTTAGAACACTGACCCACAGAAATGCTGTCACCCAGAGTCACTTGTGTCAAATTAAACACAATCACATGCCAGGCATTATGCCATTTAGTCTGATTCTTTTGCTTGAATTAATTAAAGGTGTGGACATGTGATTTCTCTCACTGATTTTTTAAGGAGAGAAAAATCTAAGGTAGATTTACTTGTTCAAGTTACTTTTTTTCTATTTAGCTTCAAAAGGATCAATCGCAAGCTTATAGTAACTCTATGCTATTTTCCTTCTCTATTCTGCTTAGTATGAAATAACTAAGTATGCCATGATTTCAACAGGATAGAAAGAAAACAAACTTCTCTGATGTTATTGGGCACTCAGGATATTCTGTTTCATGGTCAAGATTTGATATTTTCACATCTATAGTGATTTCCTACGGTGGTGTCTTTATTTCACATTGCCTAATCATGTTACCTACATTTTAATATCTACTACTTAATATAACATTGTTATGAGTTAAAGATAAATATTTATATCAGCTTCTGTATAGAGAGTAAATACATTTTGAGAAGTAAGGACATCTAAGAAATTTTTGCTTTCCTTTCCACATTTTTCTTATCTATCCTTACAAGTTATACTTGTGAGACAATCACTCTAGCTCTAATCTTTATTTGAAACATTTTGGGTCTATTTGTTCCCCTAATAGACACATGAAGAAGAAACGCACACTGCATGCTATATATGTGGTTACAGAATGCAGGGGTTATACTCACATTCTCCCGTGCTATCTCTAAGGTATGGGGAATACCTTCCTTCCTGAACAGTTCTATTGGGAAAAACACACATTCAGCAAAACGTTGCTTCTAGGTGACAAACACAATGATGGGCATTGTCCTCACACAAACACAAACAGAAACACAGCCATATTTCCCCAAATTGTAAAAGAACTAAGTTGGTAAACTGAGGTATCACTGTAAAGAGCTTCGTGAAGGAATGGCTTTGTCAAATCTAAAACATTTCTTTACTTATGTCTTCAGCTGTCTCTCAAGATAAAACCTACAGTGAATGTTATCTTCTGCTCTATTATTGTATGTAGGAACTGAAAGACCCTGAAGGGCCACAAAAGTTCACTGTCTCCCCTGAGTAAGATGTTTCTTCTTCATGCCTGGGCCACTGCCCCAGCTCAGAGTTTAGAAGGAGTAGTTTTATTTCATGTAACCGTTTCTTTAATTTTTGAAATGAATAGGATACTCTGATGAAATAAAAATCACATATCAATTAAATTAAGTATTCAAACATCAGGTCAAACTTTTATCAAATTATTTTGATTAAATCATAGTAACTAAGTCTTGGAAATGGTAAGGTACTTTAGTAACTATTCAGTTTAAAGTTCCAGAATTTATACAGAGGTGAAATTGCCTGTTGTCCTTACTAAAGAGTCATTTTACACAGACATAATTTTTATCTCCTGTTTGATGATAATTTTTCCAGAATTACTGGTTCCTAATTTCATTAAAGAATGGTTCTGCATTTCTTGAGGAAAATTTACATATCTCAATTTCTCAATCATGACTTTAATCTTAGGCAGATACCTGGACCAATGAAGTATGAGAAAACTTCCAGGAAAATATCTACTGAAGGAAAGGCTGCAAAGGAGTACTACAGTTCTCTCTCTCTCTCTCTCTCTCTCTCTCTCTCTCTCTCTCTCTCTCTCTCTCTCTCTCTCTTTCTCTCTCTCTCTTTATTATGTGCAGCTCTAAGAGCCACAATTTCAATGTCCACTTTAGACCATGAGCTGAGCTGTGCTTGACAAGCTATTGATGACACAGAGGAAGAAAGCATCCGCATCTCTTCCTGATGACATTGTTAACATGGGGCTGTCAAACCTGTAGATTCCTTGCCATGTCAGATAGTGAATGTCTATTATTAAAACATTAGTTCTCATATGTTAAGTAAAATTTTAAAGCCTTAGCTGTCTAGCAGTTCTCAAGCTTCATCCCAAATTGACTGAAATAGAAGCTTTAGAGAAAAGAGGTGACTACATTGCTGTACTCCATGTTGGCCAACATTGCACATTAGTAACGGAGACACTGAGGCTCAGAGCAACACAGGTAACTTTGCCCAGCTTGGTAGTGGTGTGGTTATAGAAATGACTCATACGCCCCTGCTTCCCAAAGGCATTTTTATATAACTTCCTCCTTCTCAACCCCTTTGTGAACCTTTAGTCAGTGGGAAACGCAATATAATGGCACATCATCTTAAAAGCAATTCCTTGTTTTTAGCATCTTGCAATGTTAAATGAATTTTATATCCAAACATAAAAGAACTGCCTGGACTTTTTTTTGGAGGGGGGAGCATGAAGGCAAGCTTTTCTATTCCCTATATAAATCCAAAACATCTTCTCTTCACCCTTTTTTCACTTCCTCTTCCTCTTCATTATTACTTTCTCTTACATAAATTAGATATCCAAAAATGTGAGTGCTTAAATATCAAATAGGATTGGAATAAATTAAAATTAGATAATGCTTATCATTTATTTCTGTCTTAACTTTCAAGGTTATATGAAGGTCAGAGTTATACTTTATCTTTGGCTCTACACTAGATAATTTTAATGATAATTAAATCTTTGTTTTCTCCTTTTTTGTTTTTTAAATTTACTAAACACTTATTTTATTTGAGCAGAAAATGTACAAATCTGGACTTTTCCTTCAATGAAATAAAAAAATGTACAAATCTGGACTTTTCCTTCAATGAAATAAAAAAAAAATGGGATTAGTTCATCCTGAGGCATAAAACATCTTTGTTTGAAAAATGTGTTTTCTTAGTTGTGAATTATACATTGCATTTAATAATTCATACTTTGCAAGCATAAGAATTGCATATTCTCTCTCCACATACAATTTTATTCTTTAAAAGTTATTCTCATATTCAGTGGAAGTTTTAAGAGAGGAGAGACATATAGTAGAAATCAAGAAAACTGTAATAAACATCATTTGTGTTCACAGAATTAGAAGGCTGGATCTGTTATTTTTAGTCCATTGGCAATGACTTCTCCCACTGTTGTGACATTGATTTTATCTATTAAAGTAAAGGAGAATTAGTTCTTTACGGAAAATAGCTGCTTTCATTTCCTAGTACTTGCTGTAGGAGACTTGCTGAGTCTTTTTTTTCTTCAGCAGATAAATCCTATCAGAGTACTGAGAATTGGAGTGTAATAGATCAAAATGGATCTTATCTCATATTTTCCTTAACGATGCTGATAACCTTTCTGTTTGCTGAATAAACAAAAGTCTTTTCTTTCCTAACTTTGTGACTCATTTATGCTCAAAGGGCAAACTAAAGTTCATATTACCACGAAGGGTAACTGGTACTTTATTAACAGACAAAAAAAAAAAAAAAAACACTAAATGCTTTCTGAACCAAAGCATTTTCCAAAAGCAGAATAATAGGAAGGATTTCCAAAACAGAGACACTTTTTTTCTTGTCTTGTGAAGTGGCTGCACACACATTCATGATTGTGCGCACACACACACAAACACACATGTTAGCAGCTGCCAAGGGTTGGCATTAACTATTCGCAAAAATAAAAGAAAACAGATTGATGGCTAAATGCAGTATTTAGTTCAGGGCCTTCAAGCTGAGCTGGATCTCTAGCACCTCTTCCTTGTTTTTCAGATTTTAGTTTGAGACAAGGTTTTGTTAAGTCACTAAATTACCCTGGCAGGTCTCAAGCTGATTTTTCTGCCTCAGCTTCCCAAATTGTTGGGATTACAAACTTGCACCACCATACCTAGCTGCCAATAGACATTTAAGAATGTACAAAACATTTGCCATACAAACATTTAAAAACAAACATTTTGAAGGACATATATACGTCCTATAAAACATTTATATGAATTATACCTTATTGTATGTTTTATGATTGGCATGGATATTGTTGTTATTACTTAGGTGAGAACTTAGCTATTTTGGCTCCATGGCTTTATAATTGTATATTATAATAATAAACTATTTATGAATATGCCATATTTTACTATGAGTAGAGGAGAACGACTTACATGTGATTTTAAAAGTGATTTTAAATGTACCCTTGTTATTCTTTCCAGCTTATATTTTTCTATCCTCCTCATTTTCCCACAGCACCAACTTGTAATTTATCATACAGACATTTTCATGAGATTCTCCTACACTGCATTTTTCAAGAACTCACTGCTGATTTAGAAGGAGTTCAAATACTACCAGGAGAAAATATCTTTACACTGATGAAGTACATTATTTGAGAATCCCTCTAAAATATTTATCAAGGTTTGGACACTATTCTGGTCTCCTAGGTAGCTATAAAGTGGAGGAAAGGAGAAATTCTTCAGTTCAAGTAATTTACAGTTTCAAATATAGCGATTCTATCCTTTAGACAAATAAAAGATTACTTAGAAAACACTGAAGAACACACTGTGGTTTTGATCACCCACCAGACATACCTATTGACAAAAGGAAAAATCTGAGACATCCTAAATTTAATTACAAAGGCTACAAAGTGGAGAATGGGGGAGATGGGAGGTTAATCACTTAATAGCTATGGGCTGAAACTAACAGAATACTGTTCCACACTACTAGGTGTATGTTACAATCTTTACTTAATACGCCAAGTGGCTTGCAGATCTCCCACATCATGGTTGCTAGTTTATGTCTGCACTTCACCATAAACTGCAGCTACCCCAGTGGCAATAAATACTTCACACAGACCTTCCCCCTTCCCACATATTCGAAGCTGCATGCTGTCCTTTCCCTCCTTCTGCACTCAATGTAAGTTCAAAATTCAAATAAATGATTTATACCTTCCCCTTTAAAACGTCTTTCCAGTTGACAAGCATAAAGACCTAAGTTTGATCCCTGGCCCCACACTTTGTGCTGTCTCAGCCCTGGATGTCCAGGCATAAGCCCTCAGCCCTGGATACAAGTGCCCACCACGCAGGTCCCAGAGCCAGGTGTGGTGGTACACACTGGTAATTCCAGGGCTATGGAGGTTGAGGCAGGAGGATCTCTGTGATTTCAAGACAAGCCTGGGAGTTACAAAAGTGAGCACAAGCTTGGCCCAAACTGCACAGACAGACCCTATCTCAAAAGAATAAGTAAAATAAAATCAATTCAATTCAACTTAAAAAATTGGCATTCTAAAACACCTCTCTGCTCTTTGGTCCCATGTTCGTGTCCACACATTAGTGCTATTCCTGCTGCTGGTGGTTGCAGAAGTGGCCAAAGGCCTGGTCATTTCCTGGCCAGAATTTGAATACTTGTTCAATGCAAGTATCTCTTTTATTTCAGAGACTCTTTAGGCTTGAAGAGTTCTGTTGTAATGATATAAGTCTATACTTAGCAAAAATTTTCCCATTCTGGTAAGAAAACAGAAAGAAGCTATGCAATGTTTTGCAAACTCATGAACAAGAACAGCCCCAGTAGAAAAATCATCCAATAAACTCTACAACAGCAAAGAGTTGCTTGCTTGGTATGAATTTAGTGGAAGTAAGTTACAGAGTGAAATGTATCTGGGATATCTGTTCCTAAAAAAGGTTAAAACCCTCCCTCATTCCAAAATAGGTACACAGCTCAAGAAAGAGAGAGAAAAAGAGAGAAAGAAAAGATATTGCATGTATTTTTTATGGTCATTAAAATAACCCTCTGTTGATTTCTGATATTGGGGCCAATCAAAAAGATTTTTAGTGATATTGTGCTCAGGAAGAAAGTAAAATTTTCTTAAGTATAGGTCAAACTGAAGACAGCAGATGTGTAAAGCATCAGATGCTGAGATTAAAATGTCAAGAATATACAGAAGGAAGAAAAACATACTGTGGGATAGACAAATAGATATGAAAGAAATACTATGGAAGAAGAAGCAGTAAAGACCAGAAGAGAAGATAAAAGAAGTAAATTAATGCTTTTTATTGTGTTTTGGTTGAAGTTGCTAGCTTGATTACAACAGAAACTTTAAGATCCCAGGGCTGGTCACATAGCTCAGTGGATTCAAGCACCTCCTTAAGCATGCACAGGGACTGAGGTTCAATTCCCAGCATTCCGTGCTGGCCCCAGCCCCAAGGCACTTGAGAGGGAGATTGGTTATGGTGCCACACACCTGTAATCCCAGGGCTTGGGAAGCTGAAAACAGGGGGATCACTACAAGTCTGGTCTGTTTAGTGAGACCCTGTGCTAAAAAACATAAAAATAAAAAAATAATAATATACTGATGTTCTGTCCGCCCTTTAAGTGATCTTCCATTGACCTTCCATCACTTTTTCCTACATCTGATTGCTTTGCTTCTGACTTAATCATCTTTCCAGTATTTGTTCACTCATATCTAGGGATGACTACACTCACATCAAATCTAAGGCAATGTCCTATAATTAAATATCTTTGTTTCTAGAGTGTTGGATACTATTATTTGTGATATAAGGAATCAGCTTTTCTATAAGGTTGATTCTGTTTCTCTGAAAAATTTCCATGCTCACATAATTCTCTCCTGGTACTGACTGTTTATTAAACAATCTCATGAAGTCTTGATGTCTTTTTATTGGTCTTCAGTGTCACAGTGCATGCATCCTTACCAGGTGTGGTGACACACACTGATAATCTGAGCACTTTGGAGGCTGAGGCAGGAGGACTACCACCATCTTGATGCCAGCATGGGCTACGCAGCATGATCCTGTCCCCCACAAAGGAACCCCCTCAATGTGCTATGATGCCTTCTTATTTTTGGTTTGAACCAAAATGCCTCCTTTTCCCTTTCTATTTATATAGTCTCTACATATGCTTCCCAGAGTATTTGTCATATTTTAAGCAGAACTTTATGCACTCTTTAATAAATCAACACATGTGCACATTATAAGAAGTGTTTTAAAATTATAAAATCAAGGCTATTTTAACAGCATATTAAAGTCATGAAGAGAATACCTTTACTTTGAGATCTATAGGATAAGGTTCAAAGAAACTCTATAAATAGCTACAATAAGGCTCACTGCATTAAGAAAATGCACATCTTAGTTACTTTCCTCATCACCAAGACATAATATCCAACATTTTCAACTTAAGGAGAAGTTCATTTTGGCTCATCAGTTCCTAGAGGTTTTATTCCATACTTGCTCGATTTTAGGTTAGAAACACATGGGGAAAAGGCTTAGGAAAGCTGCTCACATGTTCAGTAAGGAAGCAGAGATGGAGGTAAGGAGTGGGCAGTGAGGGATACACTTCCGGGCCTTGCTCCCAGTGAGCCTTCTCTTGGCCGCTCCATCTCCTACCAACGCATTTAACTATCACACCCTCAGAATTCAATTGCCCAGGAAGAGTCCCATGTATAAGCACATACAGCTTTGTGGGGACATCTAGATTTAAGCCATACCATAATTTTTATTTTTTATTCAGTTATTAGGATATTAAAACAAATATTCTGGGGCAAGCATTAAATTTGGAAAACACAGGCAGCAAAAATGAGTGAGTTTGTAGTCCATAGGGGTATGACAGAATGGAAATAAGGCTGCTATGTAGGTAATTCCAGTGTGAGGATGACTCATGGTCATATTGTGTGTTAACTGGGGATAGGAAAACCCAGCACAGAGTATAATGGCAGATAATCATCTCTGGAGATGTGACAGGGTCTGATTTTTAGTGAATTGTAAGGATGGAACAAAAGATGCGTGTAATCCATAGTAAGGAGAGAAAGGGAGTCCAGCCAATGAAAACAGAGGACTCAAGTAGGATATTTAAAAGCATGTGTAGGTAAACAACATGGCTAGTGCAGAGACTTTAGCAAGCAAGGGGGGAGAAATAGAAGGCCTGCTGGGTACTGAGATAGGACAGTAGGCTACACTTGCATGTAGAATGATAACGATAACAACATCCTACAGGTCCTGGAAGATGGAGATAAGAAGATGGTGATACTTTACTCTCCATAAGTGTAGGAGCTATAGTCAGACACTTTCAGAATACATGACTCTGCGGCTCAACTTTGCTTTCTTTTGTTCTCTGTAGTGAGTAAATTTATACAATGTATGGAAGTTAGCAATAGAGAAAAGGAATTATCATTTTAGATGGAGAGATATTATTATTATTATTATGAGAGAATTTCCAGATTTCTCTAAATCACAGATTCTCCTTTCAACAATGTTTACCTATTAATTTTTATTTAAGTTTATTTTTATTAATTTTATTGACAAACAAATAGCAATGATATAGTTTTAAAATCAATTAGTAAGATGGTTACAATAACTAATACATTGTATATTGTTGTCTTCATACTGGATATTCATAGTACAAGATGCAGACATGATCTCTGTCCAAACACTATTAGTACAAATCTTTCTTCTCACTGAATTAAGAGTAAGTAGCTTTTTATCTATTCTCTGTATTTTGTATATAGATATTTGACTTACTTTGTCAAATATAAAAGTTACATTTCTTGTACAATTTAGATATACAAGTTTATTTGTACAATTTAGATATACACAATGGTCACATTCATTAGATTGGTGCCTGTACATATTTTGATTCTTCTTTTTTATCCCGTTCCTCTCCCCTTCCCCCAACTGCTCTTGCCTCTTATTTACAAAAGCTTTGCGTGCACATTTTCCTTCTTTTCTCAGTTTTTCCTTTTTCTTCTTTCCTTTCACCTCCCAAGTTTTCTTTTCCCATTTGAACATTTTCTATTTCACAGTATCTATTATACATCTTGGTCCATATTTGTATTTTTGATTTCTTATGCCAGAGAAATAATGTAATATCTAATCTATATTACACTGACTGTGAGTAAATATGTAAATGTCTGATTTACTTCAATTAAGAGTATTTTGAAGCCTTTGTCCTCTTTTCCAGGTAAACATAGTCTCCAATATTTTCTATTGTTATTGTTTTTAAATTGAACATTCTGTTTTTAACTTAATTCCAAAGATCCTAATTAGAGTTACAGTTTTTGTTGCTGAAAGTCTTACTATTTGTATTTCTACCCAGAAGGTCAAGCCACAGTCATGGTTTAGAAAACGCTAGATCTAGAGTTACATTAGCAAGATACCAAAATAGGAAAGCGTGGGCTGTTTCTCCACGCACACATTAGGTCTACAGTCACACATGGCTGCACGCACTGGTGAGAAACCAAAACACTAGTTGAGATGGAACACTTTTTAAATCTTCACTTAGTTATATGAAAAAAACATATAGTACACACACACACACACACACACACACACACACACACACACACGTATTTCACATATACCCTTACTCTGGGCTCAGGCACCATAGTGAAATAATATTATTATTCCCTTAATCTAAGAATCATTCATTCACTCAACTCCTCATTTGCTCCAAGTGGAGTCTTATGCCTCTTGGTACAATGGTGAACAAGTCCCTTCTCTGCTATGATCTATATTGTAAATAAAGTGTGGGAACATTGTATTCTACAAATAAAAAACAAATTTATTCCACATATTCATAGCAAATGTTCATGTATATATTCTTTGCCTTTTCCAGGTATTTCTATAAGTTTTCTCTGTTTATCACAGGTAGCACAATTGAGGGAAAAGGACGTTCCCCCCACATGTATTGAATTTGAACAAAACCCAGAACCAATTTTCCTTCTACTTTCCTGAGAGAAGCAAAGGATAACAAAAGACTCAGTGTCTCTTAAAAGATGCGTGCTAGAACACATGTATGTTGGATCTGTGGCCTGGCTTTCAGTAATCTTTTCATACTTGAACGTTGTTAAAGGTTCATACAGAAGGAACATATCTCCTGTATGCGATTAAAAGAGAATGGAAGCCCATGAGCAGAGTGGGAGATCAGAACTCTGACAGTCAGTTCTGTTAGTCTTATCCAGAGACACAAGAGGGACCCAGGCCAGGGGGGCCACATCCCTTAAAACTTGGAAGTCTTCCTTTTTCCTTTTCTCCTGTGACTCTGGTACCACTTATCTATTTGTGCTACTTTTGTGTTTCTGTTGCCATGGACCTGCCCTGAGCACACATTTACATTGTTTTCAGTAAATATGGCTGTTTTTTCATTTACCCTTGGGTGTGTACTTGCAATTCTTTGATGTATGCAAGAACCTGGAATATATCTCTCATAAGCACTGTCTGGTGTTATGAGGAGAGAGAAACATGCACACATAAGCTCAGGTGTGATAGATTGCTCTTTGCTACCAAAATAAAATTTATGCTGTGCTACTATTTTCCAACATCACAAAATGTTGAAAATTAAAATATTTTTCTTACAGTGTGACACTGTTATACATCCATGGCGCATATCTTTCTAAAAATCACTAGTTTGTATCTTGTGCTGTCATTAATAATTTTGTGAGCATACTTACTCAAAATGTAAAATCCTTGAGTTTTTATATTCATTCTTCAGATTACTTGATTGAAAGATCTCATCTATCTAAAAAGTTTTAGAAAGTGTATTAAATTTGACAAATTATATTAAAATAAGATTTTAACTTTTGCAAACTTTTTTTCACCAACTACAGAGACTATGTTTTGCTTAAATTGGGGATATTTTCTTCATTATGATAAGGGTTTCATTAAAAAATACTACACATTTGCTAATACTTGTCATGGTAAGAAAATCTGATCTCTGTCTTGGCACCAAGTTAATGAAATTATGAATTGAAAAGTCTCTTACCATTTGCTGAAGGTCAAAAGCAAGAACTTTGAAATCCACTGAAAGCTTGTCTTGTAAATTAAGATTATATGTAACTCCAGATATTATTTTAAATGTCCCTCTGGTTTCATGACTTTTTCCAAGTTCTGTATCTAAATAAATTAATAAGAAATAAAACACTGAATTACAGCAGACACTATACAAAATCTTGTTTAATATGTAGGAAGTAAACTGTTATTTGCTGCACTGGCTTTACAATTCTTGATTTTTCTCCACAGATTTTCAATTTAAAAATCATCTGCTTTTCTTTCTTTCCTTTTTGCTATCTAGTTTTTTTAAATAATTAAAAAAGATACTTAATTTGTCTTCTGTTATTTCTTTTCTTTCCTTTGAAGTCTAACACACATGAGACTGAGAATTTTTTTAAATTTGAGATTCCTGTTGGAAGACACAGAACTAGTCAATTTCTACTTCCATTAATGGGAAGTGATTCAGGAGAACATGGAGAGAAGGGGGACATTAAAAGTGGTGTAGCTGTTTCCCTGTATTTCTTAATCCTTAGGCTTCAGGAACACTGCTGACTTGCTATATATGGACTGCTGTGAGGATTTCAGTATGTGTGTTACTTTGAAACATATCTTTGAAACTACCTTTGTGTTTTACTGATTATAAAATTGGCATGTTTGAACATTTGATGCTGGACTATCCTTATATAAGTTGTTAAGGATAATGTAGTTAGTATCTCAATAACAAAACAGTGAGGAGGTAGTATAATTCTGCTATTTGAAAATTTTTCTTCTACCTATATTTATAAATAAAATACATAGCTTGAACTGAAAAACCTAATGATGAAATCATTAGTACATATAATAAAATTCTCACATTGATATAGTGTTATTTTTTTCTTTCTCACAATGAGAAAATTGGAATGTAAAATGAATGAGAATTTTCCAAAGTAGCAAAGGTCTTAAGTGACAGATTTGGAATTTGGACATATAAGTTCCAAAGTCTTTCAGGCATCAAACTTTTCAGCTCAGAGCACCAGATAGAATATCTAATATAAACTTGGACTTAGGCTGAACAGTTACCACTACATAATTTATGTAATTGATAGTTATTTGTACTACTTCATTTTTTAGATGGTCAAAATTCCTTTTACATTTTCTTGCCTAAATGCAGACAACAAAGACTGAAAAACTGTCATGGAATATAAAGACAAAGGAACACAAAAATTTCCTGCTGCATAGGAAACTTCATCGATCTTAAATATTAAAACATCAGTGAAAAAACTTTTGTTGGGTTAATTGCATTTTCCAGTGTTGGTCTCTTCCTCATGATAATTAATGTAGACATGTGACATATTAATGATTGAGAAAAGCTGTGTGAAGGTTAAGTAAAAGTCTATACATTTTTAACTTTTTAAGGTTTAAAATTATTTTCAGTAAAGTACAGCAGCATATATATTAAATTAATTGCAGTATATCTTATATCCTCTTGTGTTGTATTACCAGTGTGACTCAAATAACTGTTTTTTGTTTATTTGTATTTTAGGACAGGGTGTACAGGGTCTCACTGCATAGATCAGACTTGCTGGGATTCACCTGTGTTTATCCTTCCAATTGCTCAAATATCTTTTTATAATTAGGTGTTTCCAATTAAATTGCATTAATATTTTTGAAAATTTCTTTTCATTTTCTGTATAAAATAAGTACTGCCTTATCGAGAGCCAAATATTCCAATAGATTCTTCAATGTAGTCTACATGGTTATTTGCACCTTTAATAAGATCAAAGCAAACATTTTTCCAAAGTTCTGCATGAGTGTTCATATTATCAAAAAACCACTGATACTTTTTCTGTAAGATACATTCTAAATGCATGTTTATAGCTATATTATTTAAACAAACCAGAGATCCTATTTAAATTATTATATACCACTATAAAATACTTTATCACATTCTAATTTGAAAATGTATTTATTAGGGAAAAATAGCAAACTCAAAATCTGAGAATTTTCCTAGTAAAGTAAGAGAACATATGTGACAGGTCCTTCGTTTGAGTTTTCAGAAAGGATTTATTTGCAATCTATCGTTAAAAAATGTGAACATGAGTTTCGGGGATATAGCTCTTCACAAGTACAAGGTTCTGAATTCCATTACTTGTACCAATAAATAAATAAATAAATAAATAAATAAATAAACAAACATTTTTTAAGAAAGAATAAATTCTTAACATATTTATTATTGCTATGCATCAAATTTTGTTAGCTTATAAATAAAGAAGCTATAGATAAAATAGATACTTCCAAACTTAGATTATTTGGATTTGAATTTTACTTCTGTTACCTATTTATGTTGCAAAATTAAGCAAATGTTGCTTAAATACCTCATCCTAGATTTCTCATTTGCAATATGAAATGCTAACAATTAATTCCTGGGTTTACTCTATCAGAATAATACAAGGATATCTTTGAAAAAATGGTGGTTCAGATTAAGGTATTAATCTTTAAATAGTAATATTTAAAATTGAATAATAATCTTTAAAATTGTTTTGCTAACACTAGCAGCTGTTCAAATTGAGGTTATTTTAAATCTACATTTACATTCAAATTTATTCATACTGTTTCAATTAAAGATTTTGTACTAATAAAAGAGTGAGACTATTATTCTATAGAAATAAACAATAATGTACATATGCATAATGACCTACATTGTGAACAGTGTGTTTTTTTTTGTGAAACGGGGGATTGAACTCAGGCCCTTGTGCTTACCAAGGAAGTGCTTATTTTTCCCCTGCCCCAAGTGTTTTAATTTTGATAATATTGATAGCTTCAAGTCTACTAGAAGAAACATTCATGTTATGAAGCCTGCTGAATTAGGTGCTTATTTAAGAAACACTGTTATTTCCAAAAGGAAGGAAAAAAAAAAGAACATGTTAGTCTCATGGTTGAATTGTAGATTAAACTTGAAATTACATGACAACTAATTTTTCTAATATTGTATTAAGTACAGACAGGAAACTGAATATAACAAAATATCATGAAATCCATTAATGAATAAAACATAATGACAGTATTATTAGAAGAAAGTATGTAGTTACATCTGAAAACATCATCAGTATCCCAGTGTGGGACCTACCTTTTCCTGATTCCTTGATTACCAGCCAGGATAATGTGATTAACCCCACACACAGTAACAGCAATATGGAAAACAGAGCTGCAAACATGATTTCATAGGAGCTCAGAGGATGGTGGCTTGAAGATGCACTTCTTTTCGATCCCATTGTAGGCTTCTGAAAGCTTGCTAATTTACAACTTTTGAGAGAATAGAGATACCTATATTTTCTGGGTCAGCAAACCTGATACTCCACCAGTGGAAGTGCCCAATGTAAATAGTAAGCACAACCTAAGTTACACGCACAGTAGCCGGTGTAAATGTGTTGTGTATGTCCCTTCCTTTGACACTGCTACTATCCTATACATTAGGTCACTCTAAAATGGTGGTTAATCTTTAAGAAGATATAATTGAGTAAAGATGACTAGAATTGTAAACAGTAATCACGTGGACAGCCTATTTGTTGTGGTGAGTGAAATTAAATTCATGTCATGAACAAGAAATGACACATCATCTTGAGAACTATTAGTGAAATATGAAATTCGTAACAGATGAATTAGTCATTAAGCAACTTGTATTTGGCATTTGTAGAGAGTACTTAGTTCTTAACAGATCACCCTTCAACCTTCTGACTCAAGTACTCATAGAGGCATTTTTCTTATTCTACAGGTTTAAATATTTTAAAAATCATATATACAGATTTATAAATTTTAAATTAGAATCTACCTCTTTTTCTCTCTTTACGTATGTATACATGTAATATAGATTTTTTATTGAAGCAATTAAAGGCTTTATAACCTTTATTGTGTCAATCATGCTAAATTACCCAAGGGAAGGCAGTATTGTTTTAACTTAAAGTCCACTTAAACAAGGGTTCACATGGCTACATTTTATGGCCTTGTATCATTATAAATTATGGGCGTAGCTACCAGAGGAGAAATGAAGCATTTGACGATATTCAAGGTGGAGAAAACATTGATCACTTATCTTGGACTTCATTCCATTAAATGCTTGTAAGAGTTGATCTGTACTATATGGGAAAAAGAGAATTATTAATAGTAATTAAAGTATAATGCACCTTTGGAAAATTCATACTTTGGATAGAAACAAGTCCAGGATTAAAAAATAAACAAACAAACAAAAAGTCCCAACTAAATAAAGCCAAATCTAATCTGAAGTAAACTAACTTGCTTTTTGTTTTGGTTTGTAAGTTTGCCTAGATATAAGAAAGTACTACACTAGAAATCCTAAATATCTTGAAATAGTGAAGCATTGTACTTGGACTGAGTGAACTATAACCATAGCTTTCTTTATGATTAAAAAGAGTTGCCTGTTGTGCTCAAATTTCTATTGGCAAAAGGTAGAATATAAATAAATAAAAGTATCATGGAAATATTTTTATTTAATTGAATCAAATTTTATTGTTATATACTGTACAATAGACATGAAATGAGAGTTATATGTGAAGAAGAGGCAGAACTTTACTTTATTTACATTATAGGGGAAAGTTCTAATAACAGCCTGCATTCTGATATCACTAGAGGCTTGAAATGACTTTAGATATAGAAAACCAAGAAACAACAATGACTCAATAATTGATGCAAAAGCAAACATTATCAGGAAATCAAGTATAGTTCCAAATTACATTTCCTTTGACTTTCTGGAAAAGAAACTGCAAAGTAAATTCAAGAGTTCTGTGACACAAATATGATAATAAATAATGATAAAATATAATATTAAAATAATGATTGGGCTCAGAAACAAAATCAATATTCAAGTTATAAATTATCTTTAGAAGGTGTATTGTAAATAATTATACTCAATGTGTTCAAATAGATGTGTTGAATTATGTATTTAAAGGCAATCGCTATGAGCAACAGACTGAAATGGGAAACAAAGGTGAATGTGAAACAGAATTCATCATGTAAGATTTTTGAAAATCTATTAAAATAAAAATATGACTTCTGGGATGGCCAGATAGCTCAGGAGACTAAAGGGCCTGCATAGCCAAGCACAGTGGCCAGGGTTTTATTCCAGGCAAACTGAGCTGGCTCCACCCCTGGGGCCACCTGAGAAGACAATTGAGACTGGGCATGGTGGCATGTGCCTGAAATCCTAGTGCTGGGGAAGCTGAGGACAGGAGAGTCACTAAGAGTATGATCTACGTAGTGAGGCTCTGTAGAGCCTGCAGACCTTGTACCAAATGCATCAAAAAATAATAATGAGTAAAATAAAATATGAGTTCTATCAGAGAGCAAAACTCAACACAGAATTGGAATATTAAAAGTGGAATATCAGTGTAAAGTTAGAAATATATTTCAGTGAAACAGTATGAAGAGTACATAAAAAACTAGATGATGGAAATGCCATATATCAAGAGCAAAGCATGACTATGACCTAAGGAAGAAAAAGTAGGAATTCAATAATGATGCTGACTTGATTTGTTATATGTATTCAGCAAAATAAAATTAAGCACATCTCCCCACATAAAGAAAGCAATCTAGGTGGATTATGTATACATACAAAGTATAAAATTTGGAAATACACAAAAATGAATTTTTCATGATACCAAGTTTAAAAAAATAGTATTAAAAATAAAAGGACAAGCTTGGAAGACAAAAATTGATAAATTTATGCAGTAATGACACTTGCTTATATTTTGTTCTTTGAATAACTGTGAAAAATGGCAATGTACAATGTATTTTTTAACTCTCTTGTTAACCTGTTTCAGAAATCTTTGTTATTTTCATTTTTTCTCTTTAGAATAGAATGATTAAAACTTTGAAAAAAAGTAAAATCCAAAGACACTGAACAGAATATTTTTTTCCTGCATATTTCAATTTAGCTGTAACAATATCCACTACAGCTTATCAACTAAAAAACAAGAATTTATAAACAATTTTCTCTCATTTGTGAAGAAACACAAAGAGCATATAATTAAAATGCAAAAATTAAACAAAGGCAGAAATTCTTTTGAGGTATTCAACTTTAGTAATTATAGAATTTCAAGTAATCTAAAAAATTGAATACTATTCTCTTCAAAATAGCAGTGAAAATTAAAAAAAAAACTTAACTACTAACATGTGAGAGTCAAAATAAAAGAGTAATGTACCAGCCAACTATGAACTGAAACGTCCACGAATAGTCAGTCAATTAAATCTTTCCCCCTTTAACTTTGGGCATCAAATATTTCATCTCAACAGTGAGAAATTTAACTAAAACAAAATTTGGTACAGAAGCTGGGTCCTGGTTATAATTGTGCCTAACCACATGGCTCAGGAGCCTAGCTCATGAGAAGAGTTTGGAAGGTCTGGTGATGCTGACTGAAAAAATAGGGCTGGAAAGCTTTAGGCGGTGCTTGATGGGAAACTCTTGTCAGATCTCAGGAGAGCAGAATGCTCATAAAATCCCACTGGTAAAGATCAGGATTGGGGGTTTCTATTGGAAGAATTACTCTTTGGTTGCTAGACTCCATCATTGTGCATTATGACTTATCAAAAGCTTTGTCTGTATTTGGCTCATATCCATGGACTGCCTGAGACAGATATTGGGGTTAGTGGGCTAATAATTTTTTTTTTTCAGAACCAGGGATTGAACTCAGGCTGTTGCACTTGCCAGGGAAGCACTTATTCCACTGAGCCATCTCCCCAGCCCCTGGGCTAATTAATTTTTCAGGAGAAATTTCAAGGCAGTAAATGTTGAGGAAGTGTCATGGCTACTGTGGGGTGATTTTAGTCTGATTTATGTTGATAATCAAAAGCAAAGGGACCAGCAACATGATTTAAAATATTTTGGGTTTAACTGGAAAGGAAGCTTCAGGAAATCTGACTCTTACAAAGATGGAACAGAGGACAAATTGGTTACTGAAAATACTAGCAAGAAATCCAAGTGTTTTAGAAGAAGACAACAGTAAAGACATCTCAATAACCCACTCAAAGATAGGGAAGTTGGAATGTTTAACCTGAGTGCCTGATGAACAAATGTGGAAATAAATGGAATGGACAGCACAACTCGACTTGAAACAGGAAGTATTATCTGGGCAATTAAAAACTGAAGTATTCGGGTTGTTGAGGGGGTGCTTTTCTGCTACATTGTAGCCTATCAATCTACTACAATACTTGCAATTTAATATTTTATAGCAGAATACAGAAAAACTTAAAAAGAACAGATTTGAAATATATTCAATTAATAATGGCCTCTTGCATCATTCACCATCCTACTAAATGAAGGTTGGCTCCTCTATTACTTATAATGTAATAGTGAAGGAAAACTAAATATCAGAAAACACTGTATAAAATTGCCCAGCTGCATTGCTTCAATAAGTAAAAATGCAGTTGATATTCAGAAAGGTAGGGTGATACATGAAAAGCATTAGACATACTAATAGCTGACGTATCTCTCCATATAGAAATTGACCTTCACTATGACCTTCACCATGCAACCTTGGGTATTTCACTAAACCTCTCTCTGAGCTTCAGTTTTCTCATCTGGGTGACCAAAGTTATTGATCTCAAAATCGCTTTCATTCCTGAAATTACATTATTTTATAATTTCTATGTTTCTTTCCAATGGAAAGTACATGATTTATGTCTGTTCACATTTTTTTAAAAAAAAGTCTTTTTAATCTGTATTTCAGATATTCACCTAAAAATCCTCTATCTGTGTGAGACAATGTCTTTTAAAATGTTTCCTTCAGATCTTTTCTTCATCTCTCCCACTGACCTTTCATTTTCACTGCAGCTTCTTTCATTCTCTCTTGTCTGACTACAGCGAAACCATATTTACCTTCACTTTGCGAATGCAAATTCTCCTGCCTAGCTCTTCCTTCCTTTGTTCAGTCTCCACATGTGGCTTCTTACCTTGCCATATGAAAGTTGCTCTCGCCAAGCACATCTCCCTAATCTACTTTTATCTGTAAAGTGGATTATGAAACTTTCAAATAAAAGGTATTATATCAGAACACGCTGAAGTGCATAGCACTTAACTGTTCTGAAAGGGAAAGCTCTATTCATGACAGTATTCAAAAATAGACCTGCATTTCAGGAAAGAAAAATGAACTAGGCTGGGAGAGATTGGCTTTTCCTAGTAGGGGTTACTACACTTTTTATAGCATCTTGGTTGGTTAGTAGGGAGCTTTGAAAAAAGTATCAGCATGTTCCTCCCTATCAGCTGCTAGTTTAGGTCATTTTCAAAGAAACCCCCTATGTATCCAGGATCCTAACCAATTCACAGCCCCACGATTTCATATTGTTGTGCTGGCCACATCTGTAGTTCAGGCAGGTTTTATTTTCCCACCACGTTGCTTTTTAACTTTAATCATCCTAGTGCCTGGAGGTCAAAAGATTTTTTTGATATTGAAAGAGAGTGAACTCACTTGTCAAATTTTCTCAGCACTCTTTCATCTAATTGCCCTGTGATCATCACAAAGTGTTATATCCTGCTTTGCTTTTTCCATAAAATAAGTTTTCCCCATCAACTTGATAAGTTTTCGCTGTCTGGTTATAAAAACAGGACCAGAGAGCTTGTTCCCTATGCCTTCTGTAATAAAGATAAAATCTGATAAAGAGATCATTTGGTTAAGGAAAGCAAATTTCCTGGACTTGTGTGGGCCCCAAAACAAAGTTGAATTATGCATTTCATTCTAATGTCTATATAATTTTAGTTAAAAATTATGCATTTCATTCTAATGTCTATATAATTTTAGATAAAAAATCTGTTGGGTAATATTTTATGATGGGTTGATAATTTTTTAAAAATATGAATATTTCTTGCTTTTCTCTCTTACTAAGAGTATTGTAGAACAAACATAGTGTCTAAATACGTAGGGTGGTTTTGCCTAAATAATGTTGTGCAGAATGATGTATTTAATGTTTCCATTAATTTTAAGCTGCTACTGAAAAGTTGAAGCATTCATGCTAAAAGTAAAATAAACCACAATAATCAGCCAGGTGGCAGTGTCATTGGCATTGTTTAAGAGCTGCCCAGTGAGCAACTGAAGTCTGGGGAAGTTGGTTAGACATAGGAAACTAAGAGATTAACATGCCCAGTTCAATTTCTCATGTTAAATTCTTGGACAGATTTGTGAAAATGAAAAAAGGAATGAGAAATTTTATACAAACATGTCATGATTTGCATCATAAATGTCCCCTAATAGCCCATCTGCCAAAGGCTTGGTCAGCATCCTGCAGTGCTATTTGTGGCAGTACAGCGTCTGTGGACTGGAGTACGATAGATCCTAGGGTGTGGACTATCAGTCTCTTCATGCCTTTCTTTGCTTTCTGGCGCTGTCAGGTGAGCAGCATGCCTTATGTGTTGTGCAATTTAATGTTCTGTCTTGCCATGCTGACAAAATTAATGTAGGAAAGCTTCTGCAGATGAAAGATTCTAAAATATAAGCCCAAGTAAGACACATATTTCCTCTTTAAAAAAAAAATTATTTGTTTATTTGGTGCAGGGTCTCACTACACAGCTTAGACTCGCAGTGATTCTCCAGCCTCAGCCTCCCCAGCTCTGGGATTACAGGGGTGCACCAGCCTACCTGGTGTTGGTGGCTGGCTTGGTGGAGACCAGTACTGCATGTGGTCCTGGAGTGGAACCCCGGTTCTTGGGCTTGCCAGGCAGGTGCTTACATGGAAAAGCTACCCCATCCTACCCCCCATTTCCTTATAGATTGACTTTCTGAATGATTTATCACAGCAGTAGAAAGCTGAGTAACACAAAACCTACTTGTGGTGGGATCAGGCTGTAGTTTATTCTCACCTTCTTTCTTTCTGATTCAGTTCCTCAAATTCTATCTGTGGACCACTACTACCACCCTGGTTTTCATTCAATTTACCGGTGGCATGATGAAATGCAACAAATTTAAGAGCAAAGAACACATACATAGTCTTCATAAGAAGTGTGTTTAGACTGATTTCTTCTCTCCAAAAAGCTGCAAAATGGGGAGTCTCTTAGAGATATTAGAAGAAAAGAATTTTGAAGCTATCTGCCAATGGCAGATTCAGGTCACACACTCTGACTCTTTATCAATTTCACTTTTATATGGGAGTGAAATAAAAATCTCTCTTAATACATCAATTCATCATTATTTACTGTATTTATACAGTAAAACTGGAACTATGAGTATAAATTAGAACTTTAAATGGAATTCATAATACACTCAGAAAAAAATTTAGTTACTTCTTCAGAAGGTATTTACTTATTTATATGGAAGAAATTACACTTCAATTATAATGACTAATGGAATTTTCCTTTTCTATTAGTAAGTTTTCCACAAAGTAATGTATTAACTTAGAATTTAACAGTCTGCCAATTGAATTATTATGTCTACTTGGATTTTCTCTTAGTTTCTCCTACAATTTCCTAATAAAATTTTAAGATTAAATATCTCATTTTTATAGCCTCACTGGAATATAACTGATACAAAAGAAGTGTACATATTTAATGTTTGCAAGATGTTTTAATTTTGACAAGGGCAGATATTTCTGGATTATCAGAATAATCAAAATAGTAGATATACATAGGCCTTCTCCAACCTCACTTGTGTGCGTTGTGTGTGTTTGTGTGAGTGCACATACGTGTACAGTAAATATACATTGCATAAATTTTGCCTTTTAAAAACTTCACAAGAGTAAACTACTGTGCTGTTAACTATATGTATAATAGTCTCCGTTGTTGTCTAACATGTATTAACCTGGCATTTCAAAGGCCAGGACTTTCTCTAGTTTGTATCTGTCTCAGAGAAATCAGCACTCTTTGAATTATAAACAAAGTAAATTTATCAACAAAAATAGTGTCTCAGTTACTCTTATATCCTTGTTGGGACAAGCACTTGACACCCAAAATGAAGGAAGGGAAGGTTTATTTGGCTCCTACTTAGTGGAGGTTTTAGTCCGTATTTGGCTGGCTCTAAGGCAGAACCACATATGGCAGAGAGCAGCCTTTCATGGTGGCAGCAGAGAACCAAAAGCAAGAGACAAGGAATAGTAGCAGCAGTGGCAAGTCTGTCTCCCTTATGCCGCGTTCAGGTCTTCCACCTCCAGGCTGGGTGGAACACTCATGCAGAATGCCAGCAGCACTCCCACCTTTAATCCCAGCAGCACCCACACCCATAATCCTAGTGGATCATGAAGTCTAGAAGTCTACCCCATGACTGCATGAGGCTTTGTGGGGACAAGGAGACACAAATCATAACAAATGGAGAGGCGTTCTTGTTTGATACTTACTGATAATATTTAGTAGAAATGTGCCATCCTTTGATAGATTTCCAAATTATTTGAATCCCACTCTGAAGCATTTCAAGTACCAGTCTTATTTTTGGATTTAGGATATCCAGATGGCTTTTGATTTTATCTCTTGCTATGATTTCTGATAAACTCAGTCATTCACAAGCATAAACATTTTATTTTTTGCTAACATTGTTATGGTTCATGTGCATTTGTCCTCTCCAAAGCCTCATGCAGTCATTGAGGCACAGTTCTACAGCTTGTGATTAACTTAGGATCCTCCAGGGTTATGGGTGCGAGTGCTACTCCCAGCCTGGGGTGGACAGCCTGAATGCAGCTTAAGGAGGACAGGCTTCTCTCTGTAGCCATTGCGGCTGACACTTCTCCCATTGCTTTTGTTCTTTTTCACCATAAACTACTACCCTCTGGTCTGTGCCAGTCTGCCTGGAAGCCAGCCAGGTATGGACTGAAATCTCCACTAAGTGTGAGCTAAATAAATATTTCATTTCTTCATTTTGAGTGTTTGGTTTTTGTCCTAGCAATGAGGGGATATCTATATCTATATCTATATCTATATCTATATCTATATCTATATCTATATCTATATCTATATCTATATCTATATCTATATCTATATCTATATCATCTATATATGTTTTCTATATAAGAGACCATATAAATACTTATAATTACTTATGTGGTGTATATGTGTGTGTATGCACATGTGTGTATGGCTATACATATATATATACATATATACATATATATATATACGTATGTATGTGTGTGTATATATATATTTTTGTTGTTGTTGTCATTATACATTATTGTAAAATTCAATCAAGAATCCATGGTAAAAATATAAGGATAAACTATTCCAAGATTTTATATAATCCTATTATCACTGCCTTCCCTCATATAAAAAGTTTTTCCATAGTAAACAAGCAAGTATAATGATAACCCAGACATATTGCTGCAGATCAAAAAGGTGCCCTGAAGAGGTTCTGAAGCATAACTATTCAATTAAGACATTCAAATAAAATAGTTAACACATTTTCTTTCTAAAGTAGGATACTACAAAAGATGTTCTTTTTAAAACATTTTAAGAATCCTACTGCATAAGTTAGCCTCTATGTCAAACTAGATTTGACGTGTTCCCAGCTTCATTAAATTCAAGCTCTCAGTAACTGTGATTAAAAGAAGAGCCTCAACCTCAGATGTCTGCTTCTGCTAGTTGTTTCTGACCTAACAAATAAAGTGAACTGTTCAATGAAATGATCTAGATAGATAGCCAGATGCTATCAATGGAAAATGATGCATAGTAGGAAAAATGTTGCTGTCACAAGCAGCTCTGTCAGTCAGAACTACATCCTATACAGCTAGAAGAAACAAATACTCAAATGTGCACTTCTATATTTAGCTCAATCATGTGCACTCAAACACATGTATGCACAAACACTGAAACATGCTCAGGATCACATATACATTCATAGAAAAGCACACACATATTTTTGCACACCTATAACTCAAATATAATGATCAAAAATGTTCCATTCAAAAAAAATGCTGCATTCATTTTGCAAGTAATATATATATATAATTTCCTGACTTTCCTAAGCAGAGTTTCTAAGCTTGCCTAGCAATTAAAGAAAAACAGCTTCGCTGTGTTCCACTTTCTTTTCTCAGTTGAAAATAACCAGGGATGCTGGGTATGTGTGCTTCCAGTCATGAACCGTTACACAAAACAAATGTTGCCTTCTGTCTGTTTCTCCAAATCATGCTCTATCTTTAGGCTTCACAGTACGTTTAGTGGCCTTAATATCAGCTGGAAGACAATATTTGAACTAGAGGGTGTAAGGGTGATACTCTGCTTCTATGGGCCATAGGTGAGTGGGTTAAGAGCTGTCTATTTCTGTAAGCCTAATCATGTTATCATCTGTGGTGCCCTTGGTAACTAGAGTGAAAATATTATTTTGCAGTCATTGCTATAATCCTACTGATTTTATATTCACACATATGGAAGTGATTGTGGTCACAACTCCCTGAGAATCGTGTTATCAACTTCTGTGCCGCAGCTCAATACAAGATTCCAGTTGTGTCACTGTCCTTGCCTTTGAAGATTGCTCTCCATGTGGCCTCTTGTGAATACAGGAAATGTAATATCCTTCACAGCCCTGCAAGGTATTTCTTTGATTTGATCTATGTATCATTTTATTCCATAGTGGATTCATTACAAAATGGTATGGCTGTTATTTCTATCACGCTCTTGGCCATAGAGGAAAATACTGTGATTTAAGTACTTGAAAACAATCTTGACTAATCTCTACTGGAAAAATATTTTGGAAATTACAATCACTAGGGAAGCATAATGGCACTTATTTGTGGCAATGGACTTTTACTGAGGTTGTGCTATACATGCTTGATTTATGTAAAAGCAAAGGAATTCGTACTATTGGTCAATGCAGAAGATGGCATCATTTTAAAAACATTATGCAGGCTGTGCTGGTTAAAAAGAAGCTATCATCCTCTGCTCTACAGACATCAAGCTTGTGCATGCCACCTGTGGTGCTTTTCTCTGTGGGAGGGAAGCACATTATTCTCTGTTGTGTTAGTTTTGGGCTAATAAAATGTGAGTGAAGCAAGTTGGTACAAGGTTGGCCATGTGCATTGGCTCCTGCAATGAGAAAAGTAGAAAGAAGGTAGTCAAATACAGCAGTTCTGCCTACCTGTGTTGTGACATCAAGATAATATGAAACAGTCTCAGCTAATCAACAGCAGACCCACAACATGAATGTAAATTGTTTGTTATTGTATTACAAGAACTGACACTCACGTTAATGTAGTGTAATTTAATGTATCCTGACTAATATACTAACATATATATAATATACATACATACATATATATACATACATACATATATACATACATATATATATATATACATACATACATATATATATATATATATTATATGTAATCTATGTATCTATCTATCTATCTAGGGAGAAAATGAGAGAGAGATGCAAAGGAAGGCTATTCCATCATAGACATGACCAGAAGTAAAAGTGTTGAGTTATCTTCTTGATGTTTCCTAATAATATTACCTTGAGCAACACACTGAGATATCCAATGGCTGTTGTTTGCTTCTGTGTATGACAGAATACTTCAAAAGAAACAGTGCTAATCAGCTTTAGCATCTCTTGATCCTTCGAATAGAACAACCTTAAACGATACTGCTGACATCATTGGGTCTAGATTGCCTGAATATCCCTTCCCTTCTTTATTTCTTTACTAGGTATTTTGAGATTTGACAGGTTACAAAATAAAATTGAATGTGTATTTCCATGTTACCAAAAAGAGTTTTAAAATTTAGAAGGTATAATAAAAACTTTGGGGTTGTTGTAAGAGTAATCACAAGTAATACTTGGCACCTAAGAGAACCTACATGTTATCTAAAACGATTTACACTTTGATTTAGTGCTACTGTTCTTTTCAACGCTGTCATGCTGGATTAAGGTATCTAACTGATAACATGAGCATTTGATCTTGCTGCTATATGAAATAAACTTTTGACCTCTGACTTTCTGTTAAGTGCCTCAAAAGAAGTAGTACAAATAGCATGGTGGGAATTTGGCAGCAAGGATGATGCTGCCTGTGGGTTTGCCATGTAGATGTCACTTCAGGTCTTTGTCAGATTCCAAGCATTGCTTCAGTGAGCACCAGCATATGTAATCAAAGAGACTCCTGGTGCCTGGACTTTTTTGTAACTCATCACTGAGAAATATCAGAGAGGATCTGAATAGTTTATGGCTGTGCCTCTCAAAGCATACTTCCAACACATTATCTGAAAGATTATTAGAAAAGCAGAATCAATTTAAATTATTAAACAAGTATCTCTATTTTAACAAGATGTTCCGGTTACCCCATGTGCATACTAAACTTCTAAGAGCATAGAGCTTTGGAGGTGTGAGCTTGGGAAGAAACTCAGAAATTCTTTCTGTAATTATTGATTTAAAAACCTGATTTGGGAGCTCTACCACTAGGGATGTCTCTAATCACTACAGCACAAATACCGGATTGAGGCAATCTGCAATGATAGCAAACACACAGTATGTCAAGTATTTCAGATGGATTCTAAATGTGAATGCCGTGCAAATGTCTGGCATTTGTGACTGTATGATTTTAGCCATAGTTTGCTGTGCCTCATCCTGATTGTAAAGGAGAGGCATTTTGCATAAAAGTTAGAGACAATGGTTTTTAATACAGTTTCTGAATGTGAATCTTCACATCTAGTTACTGACTATATAAACTGTGTATGGCTTTTACTTAATTTCCCTGAACTTAAATTTCCTCATCAGTAGAGTGGGGATAACAGTTGCCTGAAGGAAAATCCTCAGAATTAGCCTCCTCTGAGAGCAGATAATCCTCCCTGTGATTATTTAGTACTTTTTGCATTCTACCAACACTGTAACTGGTGTTTTTAAATTTAGGCCTGCCAAGGTTGGCACATTTTTTTGTAAGATAACTAAGAGTTTCATCACAGAAAAATAAATGATATGCTCAATTTCATGCCTTTGAGGGGATTACACTCATCTTTTGTATATACTTATCCTTAACCTATTTATAGAATAACTTTTCTCTTTGATGTCTTCATAGAAATTTTATGATATGAAAGTTTTCCCAGGAAGACAATGGCTTAAGTTCCATGGAGACTCCAAGTAGATTTGATTATCTACTTTCACTTTGACTTTCACCACTCTGAAGAAAAGTGATTGTTGATGCATTGTCGCTGTTAGATGCTGAAAATTACAGCACCAGCTTTGGTCACCAGGCTGCTCTAACGACTAAAGATTTTGCCTCAGTGCTGAAAGCAATGTGTTACCCTCAGAAGAGAACAGAATGAAAGTGGAGCTGCTGGTGTCTTTATATTTTATTTTCTTCTGATTAAGAAATATCGACATCATAGGATGCCTTAACCCTGTGCAAAGAAGACTGAGTTTATGAGCAGATCTCAAAATGTCATTCATGAGATGATTTATTAATTAAACCCAGGACCTTATACCTGCCACACAAGTGCTCTACTATTGTGCTAAACCCCAGGTTTTTTAAAAATTGAATAAAGTGAGGGAACATATAATGATACCTGTTTACCTGCAATGATAATTTGCATGTCTCATGTACTTTTATTAACTTTACACTTATTTATTTAATTTTCACAAAAGTTCAATAAGGCAGTTATAACTACTATTTTCTGTTTGCAGTGGTAGATATTGAGGCATAGGGTATTAAAATAGTTCTGGATATGGTCGACAATTTCTTTGAATAACTCCCTATGGTTGCAGAATGCTGGACTGTGTTGAATTGTGGTGTCGAGTTCAAGCACATAAGGTAGTTGAATGTCAACAGAGTGCCCACTTTTGATAGGTGTAGACAAAGGAAGGGTTGTAGAAAGAAAAAATCATGATGTGTGTGTATAGACAGTACAGTTGAGATAGATAACGCTGTGCTTCTACATAATTCTATGAGAGGCAAGATCTGCACTAATGGTGGTTGGAAAGGATATTATGTCGGCTTTTAGTGCTATGGTCATCCACTAGGTAAATAATTATTCAATCTTTGATATAATTCAGCTGTATAAAAACATGTAAATATAATATCATGTATGCACCTTGTACAATACCAAAACGTTATGAAAACAGTTTGCAATGTATTATTTCATCGACTCTGTATGGTTATGGTGTTTTGAAACTGTCTG
>PVKA01004781.1:0-15163 GCA_004027165.1 Ctenomys sociabilis | reverse complement strand
AGAAGTACTAGATACAGGAAATAAATTTAGGTAGTCTAGACCTAGATGCTGAATTCAATAACTCCTGTGTATGTTGATTTAGCTAACCTCTAACTTTTTTCTATAATGGTTCATTATATAAGCCTGAGGCTGAGCCTGAACAAGGGCACCTACAATAGATATTTGTGAGGTTGGGAGAGTGGATGTGAAATGATGATCAGGAAGACAGGAATTTGGAGCCAGGGCTTTGGGCTGAGCTGTCTACCTCTAAAGGGTGACTGATCTGGTAACTGATTTCAAGGGCAGGGACTACAGCCAGCCAGATTTTCCTTAACATTTTTACATTTTTGTTCAGGCTTTTCTATAGGGTACAGGTGGAGGGCCATAGCTCCAAGGTCACAAGAATGGGAAATTTGAGACCAGCAAGAGAACCAGTTGATGAGAATGACAGTGGACAACAGGCATTAATCCTCTTTTGTCCTCACAGATTTGACTTTTCGCTTACAAATCCTGTTTGATTTTGATTCTCCTGCTTTAATAAAATACTTTATTCATGATGCCTCTTTTGGCTTATCTCAGACACTGCCTGGGTACCCCTGAATGTATAGCTAACAATATTCTGCAGATTTCATTCACCTTTATTTCTTCTTAGCAACTTCTCTTTCATCTTCTCAATGTACTGTTCCTGATCTTTGCTTCTTTTTTATTTTAAAAAGAAAAAGAAAGTAACAATAAAACAACTTTAAAACAGATTAGTAAGAGAGTTACAATAATTAATGCATTGCATTATTTTTATCTTCGTAGTAGTCAGAATACAACATATAGGCATGATACATTGTTCAAACAATATTAGCACAATTCTTTGTTTACAATGCCTAAGAGAAAACAGCTGTGTAAGTATTTTAACTATCTTATGTATACATAGTTCTTTGCCTTTTCCATTTCTTCATTTCCCCTTTACTCCATCACTCTTTGTCTTTTCGTTTGAAAAATTTCTTCCCAATTCACAATATCTATTGTGCATTTGAAGGCTTTTTTTTGACATATGTTCTTTTTTATTTTTGGTTAGGGAAGGCCCTATAGGATGTTAAGGGTCTCACTACTAGATCAGACTTCAGTGATCCATCTGTTTTCAACCTCCCAAGAGCTGAGATTACAGGCACATGCCACCACACCCAGTCTCAGTTGCCATCTCAGTATGCCCCCTGGGGAAGGCAGGAGGCACAGCAGGCCTGGAGATTGAACCCCCAGCCCCTGTGCCTGTTTGCAGGTGCTTTAATCCTCTGAGCTATATGGCCAGCCTGTATTTTGAATCTTATGTATTTGATGCTTGCTTTTATGTATTTCCTCTAAATTATACTGATTTATAGAAAAATTCTCATTCCACATTCCTCAATGGTTCTGCTTTTCCAATAGTACAGTCATTGATAAACATCTATACACAAAGTATATTGCTTATCTATTTATAAGAACATTCCTGGTGTTAAGAGATTATAACTCCATTTGATTAGCATAATACTAGGGACATTACTATCACTTAATGGTATTGAATATCATCTTCATCGTTATTTGCTTTATCGCTGAACAATCAGTGAAAATCTTACCATAAAGAAAGGACTAAGGGAGGCATTCAAGTGTACTTTAATTAAAGATTAGTTTCGCTCTAAGATTGATGATCTGCCTAAATGTTGTGAGAGAAAAAGAACTTCCCATAAGTTCTCAAAAAGAAAGCTTTTAGATTTTCATCTTAAAGGTGTTTTAAATATCTTTATGTCTCATTTACTCTTCCCACATCATTGGGACAAATTCTCGACACTCAAAATGAAGGGAGGAAAGACTTATTTAGCTCACAGTTACTGGCGGTTTCAGTCCTTACTCAGCTGGCTCCAAGGCAGAGCAGCACATGGCAAAGAGCAATTTTTCATGGCGGTAGCAAAGAGCAGAGAGAGTGAAGGGAGTGGCAGCAGCTCAGACAGGGAGCCAGCCTCTCTCCCCTCCTTACAAAGTAATGCAAATTACCTGTCCCAGGGCAGGTGCAGCATCAATACCCACAATAATCAATCACAAACTCCAGAAGCTGTCCCATGACTGCATGAGGCTTTGCAGGGACAACTAGACACAAAGCATAACACTATGCCAATAAATTCGTGGTATCATTGGGTTCTTATTCTTTATGCTTTTATTTGCTTCAATAGAATGGTATCAGAATTTCCACTAGCTTAAGAGAAGACTGTATTTTCTTGACCTGCAATATATATCTACACTCTCTTCAAATCTGAAGTTTACTTAAACTCCATTCCCCAGACTGCTCCCAATTGTCTAATGAAACTCTTAATTCTGCCACACACTGTGGAGAAACCATACAGCCATTTCTTTGTGGTCTACTTCTGTTTTGACTTCTCAGTGAGTCTATTTACATGTAGTCATTTCCCAATGCCAGTTAAAGTCAAGAAAAGTGATTCACTGTGGCACTATTCAATGTGACAGATGAGCTCATCAGTCTTTTGATTCATAAAACTCATGATGTCGTTTTGCTTAAAAATAAGGAGCAAAAAATAAGCAAGTCCTTGATAGGTTTAATTCAGAGTCAGAGCTAAGTAATACCAACTCTGCAGTATCATGTAAAAACTGACAAAGGAGCAGCAGGGAAAAATATTTTCAAAAGACTGTGCAAATGAATACATTATGTTTTTTTGAAAAGTCATGAGTTATATGGTGGTATTTAAAGAAGAGCTAGAGATCTAAAGGGGCTAGGCACAGGAAATGTAGAGGGACAGCCCCTGGGAAGCTATATACCATTTGTTAGGTTTCCTTGATACAAATGTAGGAGGAGAATGAACAAAGAAATCAAATAAATTAGCCTATGAACCAAGAAAAAAGAAGAAAAAGAAAAGATAAGAACAAAAGAAGAATGCCTGCAACTTTATAGAACAAGATGCCCTTATCAATAAATGAATATTACAGTGCAGAGCACCACCTGTTCAGAATGAGTCACAGCTTAAAGGAAGATCAAAAACTCCAAAAATTCTTCCTGAAAACTTTTGTCGAGTTTATTCTTATTGAAATTTGCACCCATACTGATGAGCCCTTCACATTTTGTTGCAATCAGCACAACCTGCCTGCTGTAAAGATCCACTGTCAAATCTGAATTTAAAATTAAGGGTGGTACATTTGCAAATCTTATCTACAGTGCTGGGTGTGAACACTGCTTAAAGTAAAGCTACTGTATTGTATTTTATACACACATGTGCACAAGCACACAAACTTGAGATTAGTGTAAAAGAAATCTGTCATTGTTAGTCCCGATATGGCCTTTTGAGTGGATTAACATGCCCCTAGCAGATTAGTATGGTTCCCCTCTCAGTGTGTCTAGGAAGTCTTAGTGCTTGTCACAGGCATGCAGGCTGGGTGGGATGAAAGATACAGAGGGAGAAAATCGTGCTGTGTTTGGAAAGCTTCATTCTGCTTGAATAGTTGTGTGTGTTGCTGCCGTCACCTGTGGATATCAGACTCAGATTCTTCAGCCACTCAGTGCAGATTCATACCTGTGCTTCTCCAGGGAGCCGCGGATGTTGAGTTGCAGACTGGCGCCGCAGCCTTGGCGTTCTTGTTCTGCAGCTTCCAGCTCATTCTACTGAGCACCCAGTGGCTTCTCTGGCTTTTCAGGGCATAGAAGGCCCTTGTGGACTCTCCTGCCTCTGATCCTGTGAGATACGTAGATATAGAATTGTATATATCTCTGTTCCTCTAGAGAACCTTAAACAATATAATATAATATAAGTTGTTAAGTAGCAAAACTCATTGTAAGTAAATTTAGAGCATCAGACTTGCTGAAGAAGCAATATTTCCCTTAATTTGTCATGATTTTTGTCCTTTTTTATCCTTTTCTTCAAATCATAGGTTATTTGTTAAACACTAAGAACTATGCAGTTATATAAAAATAATTTTAAAAATTTAAATGTGGAAATAAAAATGAAAGTTTTGAATGTTATGAATATTACATCAATATTATATTTATGAGAATCTTTTGTGCTTTATCCATATTACAAAAATTGTTAGCAAGTTATGTTCAAAATATACTTGAATATATTTCTCTTAGACATTAGTGATTTATGTGAATTAGTTATGATACAAGTTTTGTGCCAACAGTTCTTAATAATCTTAATGTAACACATAAAGAGAAATACTTTTGCCTAATATTTGGTATTAGGCAAAAGCATCAGAAAGACAAAGGGCACAGACAATTTTGTGCACTGAGTATTACCTCATATTAACAAAAAAGCTCTTTGGTATTCCCTCCCTAAACTTTTATGCTAAACTTTTTACATCAGTGAGTTATCACTATTGCCAGCCAAATAGCTCAGTGGATTAAAGTACCTGCAAGCAGGAGCTAGGGCTGGGGGTTTGATCCCTGGGCCTGCTGTGCCGGCCTTGCCTTCTAAGTATGCTGAGATGGCAATTGAGACTGGGTTTGGTGGAGTGTGCCTATAATCCCAGCTCTTGGGAGGCTGAAAACAGGTGGATCACTATGAGTCTAGTGAGACCCTGAACACTCTGTAGACCCTTCCTTAAAACACACACACACACACACACACACACACACACACACAATAAATAAATAAAAAGAAAATGAGGTATCACTGAATGACCAAGCTTCTATGAGAATTATGAGGAAAAATTGACCTCTTTTATTACAAAATAACTTGATGGAAATATTTTAAAATATTTTATTGGTATAGTAACAAAACCAACTGATACAGTGTTTCTTATACAGTAAAAGGTACATTCTAAGTATTTGCTTAATTGGCAAAGGATAGTGCCTTTTTGAGAGCTGACCGACTCTGGACTCACTTTGCTTGTGTCAGTCTATTTGAGACAGTATTAGCTGTACAACTAAAAATTGTTTGTTCTTTGCTAACAAAAGTCCAATTTTGGCCAACTTGTCAAAATACAGCTCTAAACAAAGAAATATTACTATCTTGACCCTATAAAATATTAGGACATCATATATTTCTCTTTCCTTGTCTCACTTATTTTTTTACTTAGAGCACGAGTGGGTAAGTGCTATAGCTGGAATGCTAAAGTTGGGGAGAGAGAATTCTTGTGTGGGTGCATCTTTAAGGAGCTGCTCTGACACATGAATGCCTTCCTGCTGGTCTAAGTGATGTGAGTGGAGCCCTCTCTGTTTTAATCACTGCCTACTAGGGACTTCAGTTACAGCCAAAAGCAATGCTTACTTGTTCTTTCTCAAAAGCAGAGCTGCCCAGGAGTGGTCATGTCAACAAATCCAGTCTGAGTAAACAAAGGACATTTTCATCATTAGTTTATTTATCAAACAATGTGGAGAATTTAATTCTCTAATTTAATGCTCTAATTTAATTAAAGCAGTAGACTTGAAAAATTGTTTTCTTCATAAGCAAATTTTGGCATTTGTATTCTAAGTACTATTTATTTATTTATTTGGCAGAATAGGGGTCGAACTCAGGCCATTGAGCTTGCCTCAAAAGCACTTATTCCACTGAGCCATCTCCCCAACCCCCTTCAAAGTACTATTTGTGAAAAAAAACCCTAAAATAAAAATATAGGGAGAAAAAAAGAAGTACATTCACTCTGTCATGACCTCTAATTACGTCTTCCTCCAGATCCTTTTAGAAATTTCATTAAAATATGTCAGGAAGGTGGATTTTATCATGAATTTTTCAAAATAACTATGCTTATTAAAATATTTCTTCCATTTAGGACTACCACTTCCTTCATCTAAACACTTCATTTACAATTCAAATTCAAATCTAGAGAAGTTCCTTGATTTGTTATCACAGGCTCTTTAATTTAATATTAAATTGGTCTTCTACACTTCTGATTGCATATAATATATTGAGAATTTAATACTCTTCTTTAAATTATTCAATATGGTACTCATAGTCTTCATCTGAAACTTTTTTTAATATATGTAGTATAGGGTCTCACTGCACAGATTAGACTCGTATTGGCTCTTCTGTTTTCAGCCTCCCAAGCACTGGGATTACAGGTGTGCACCACCATGTCCAGTCTCAATCGCTGGAGAAGCCAGCACAGCACAACAGAGAATGAATCCCAGTCCTGCGCCTGTCTAAGCAGGTGTTCTGGTCTGCTGAGCTACCTGGCTAGCCCTGAAACATTTTTCCTTGTCTCAAAATATTCTCTTTTATTTAAATCAATTGAAAATAACCAGCAAATATTTCTCTAGAAAAATTTGCTTTCTGTGGCATTTCTTCTGGTCAAATGTCTTTCATGACACTACCCAAAGGCTCATAAACAAGATACAAATGGCCTTCAGCAAAAAAAGACCAAAAACTTTAAAATGTTACATATGCTACCTCCATGCCTGCCATCTGCTGTGCATTAAATGCTTATTTGCTGGTGAGCATCATAACTGGTAAGGCACAGTCACTAGAGAATAGTGTTTGCACATCTCAGGAAAATATATAACAAGAAAGTTATGTAGACTGAATCCGATGACCTCTGTGAGCAGACCTATGCCATACATTTCTGTAACAATCAGGCTCATGTCTAAAATGCAAAGATACTCCAAATGTTTCATTTCATGCCTGGGGATGAAAGACCTGCTGCCTGCTCTTCTGTACTGCTTATCTAGTCCTTCTTAAGCAAAGCAGACTCTGTGCTCTATTGCATGATTTGTGTCTCCTCAACCTTATTGTCAATAAGAATGTATGACCAGCCGGGCGTGGTGGCGCAGGCCTGTAATCCCAGCACTCGGGAGGCTGAGGCAGGAGGATTGTTGTGAGTTCGAGACCAGCCTGAGCTACAAAGTGAGCTTAAGGCCAGCCTGAACTGCACAGTGAGACCCTATCTCAAAAAAGACAAAAAAAAAAAAAAAAGAATGTATGACCAGTGATACTGAAAAAGAGTGGATAGTAAATGTTTTTTAGGTATTTAAAGTATTTTCTCTTTTATTTTTTAAAACAATTATTAGCGCCTGTTTGGAGTACGTAATAATAACATTACTTGTGGAGGAATACTCTCCACATGTGTGTAACACATTTCAATTATTTTTACTTTCATTTTCCCTCCCCCTTCTCCCATAATTCTCTACCCCTTGATAATTCTTCTGTTTATCTTGCAGTAGGAAACTTGTGTTGGTTCTCTAGAAATAAGTGTCTTTTGGTTTGGCTTTGCCCTCTACTAAGCTCTACTTTCATAACTTTTCCAAATTTTATAACATTGAGCACTGGTATTGCTCTTGAATGTATACCTAATTTTCTTCCTACAATGATTAAATATACACATTTAATGTACATTGTCATTTAATATTATGATACTTTTCATTTCTCTTTAAATGTGCTAAAAAGAGGTGTGTGCTTCTGCTGGAAAAAATTTCTGATTTAAATAGTTTTAGTTCTCCAGAGCATTAATGTAAGAAATTAAAAACGTGTAACTATTCAGATCACAAATCATCCTGTTATATTATTATCAGTGGTTGATATGTCTCAGAGCCCAGTAGCATTTCAGAGCATTAGTGTTGGTCTTCGGGAGTGCTAACATCTTAATATATTTTCAAAAGCAGAACATTAAGATATTGTAGTAGAAGTGAAGCTACTCTTAGATGTGTGTCAATGCTGAGTACAATCATTTGACACTATTTGACTTATGAAAGTTAACGACTTATTTTTATTCAATTTTTAATTCTATTTCTTTCTTTCTTTCTTTCTTTCTTTCTTTCTTTCTTTCTTTCTTTCTCTCTTCTTTCTTTCTTTCTTTCTTTCTTTCTTTCTTTCTTTCTTTCTTTCTTTCTTTCTTTCTTTCTTTCTTTCTTTCTTTCTTTCTTTCTGGGTCTCGCTATGCAACTTGGATTTGTAGTGATCCTCCTGTGTCAGCCTCCCCAGCACTGGGATTACAGGAGTGTGCCACCACACCCCATTTTGGTGGCCAGCTCAGTGCGGGATGGCATGGCATGCAGTACCAGATGAAATCTGGGACCTTCTGTGTGCCAGAAAGGCTCTTAGACCACTCATCTATCTCCTCGGCCCTCTATTTGCTTTTATATTATTCTGATATTGACAATTTTAATGGATTTCTTCAAGGAACGTATGAATCTTTGCAAAAAACAAACAACCAAGCAAAAACTGACCTCATGGAAATGGTAACTAAAGGAGGAGAGAGAAAGCATACCTGGAGTTCAGGAAATGAGCTCCAAAATACAGTTTTATAAGAAAAACAGATTCAAATGCTCTACAGCACAGTAGAACTAAAATAACAGTACATTAGTATTTTAAAAATAAATACAAGACTAGAAATGTTGCAGCAGTAAGTAATAGCATTTAAGAAAATAGAAATGCTAATTATTTTTATTTGATCATTGCACTTTGCATACACATATAAATTTCATACTGAACAAACATATTGTAAATATGTACAGTTATTGTATGTCAAAAAATAATTACAAAATAGCCAACATTTACATGACCATTAAGCTTTTAACAATATTTTACAATTCAGATAATAAAGTAAACCTTTTGTTTCAGAGAGAAGACCAACAGTAATTTATTTTTCCTCCAAGATGTTTTTATAGTGCTTAAAGTAGGATTTACGTATCCATGTTTGTAGTAACAAAATAAATTGATGAAGCACTTACTCTGGATGAAAATGTTTATTTCAAAGGGATGCACTTCATTAGGTGTGGTTGCCTAGCCATACCCAGGCATTGTTTCAGTTGGTCTGACTAGCACAGCGATCTTTTATAGGAGCCTTCTGGTGGTATCATCATTGATGATATGCATGTGGAATTAAAGATGGTTTCAAGGGTCTGATGCTTTGTGTGCTGCTGAGATAATGCACAGTATTAAATTATTCTAAGCTTCCTCATGCAAAATTTATAATCAAAGTTTCCCAATCATTTCAAGGCTACAAGTCTTGGTATTCATAGGTCCAGAAGGTAGATGTCAGGGACAATGAATGTAACTGGACAGCCCTTCTGTGATTCATCATTGTGGTCCAGTCCACAGTACAGTAAATATTTGGTAAGCTACACAGCTATATTATCACAAAGAAGAGAGCTCTTTTAGGGTAGAAACGTCTTTCTTTTATTCTTAGAATTTATGTAGCTGATATAACATTTGCCAGGCAAATGTGTTTAATAAATTTGAATGTATCAATTAATTTATCATGTACAGATCCAGAACAGATCAGGTAATTATGAGAAATCCCTAGGGATGACCTAGAAAAGATCAGGTAGTTAAGAGCAAGGAACCTCATTAGTTCATTTGTTTTGACTTGTGCACATGAAAATTTTTCTGATCACCTTCTTGTTTTTGTGAGGAATCTCCCAGGAAAAGACAGAGAAAGGATTGTATATCCACATATCAGTTCATAGACTACAAATCAATGTTCCATCCTGGCTAAAAATGCCTACAGGAATTCTATTGATTTTGTCCAGGTATATTTTATAATGTGCATCTTGTAGACAGATTTCATTTGTAACTGTTGAATTTCAATCAGATTGACATACTCCTCAACATGGTTTCATATTGGCCATGTTTATTAAAGTTTGATGATGGGTTTACCCATTCATTTCATTCATTCTACTTTTAAATATAGGTTTAGAATTTCTCTCTTGTTTATTTTCTTTGTTTTTCAGGGTACTCAAAGAGAACTCAGATATATTGACTCAAGACAACATCTTAAGTGATGATGCAAATTTTTTGATATTGTATGTATATATGCACACCAACAAGAGTGTATATAAAATATTTTCCTTTTTTTTTTCTCCTCTATACTGGAATTGAGGTTTTGGTCTTTACATTGAGCTGCATATCCAGTGGTTTTTTTTTTTTTTTTTTTTTTTGATGTTGTTTTATAAATTTTTGTGTCAGGGTCTCTGTAAGTCAGTAATTATCTGGGTTGTTATCAAGCCTCCTGTCTTCCTGCTTCAGCCTTCTAGAGTGTGAAGATTGCATGTGGATACTACTATGTCTGGGCTTTCTAAGAGCAATATTGTGCAAGATTTTTCTCGTAGAAAATGTAACATTTATCTTTGCATTTTACCATCTTCTAGCCTTCCTTTTCTTAAACATTTGAAAAAGTGTGCTTTATTATGTTTTCATTTTGATTTATTTTGTATTGTCTGCATCTTGTGCTCTGAAGTGGTGTTTTGGCAGGTGATTGGATCACAAGGGTGCTGACTTCATTAATGAACCAACCCACTGTTGTGTTCTTAGCTAAAAGAGCTATACAGAGAGGAGCCACAGGGGGAGGTGGGCCACACACAACATGTGTTGGAAATGCATTATTCCTCTGCAATTCTGCACTGATCTCTCTGCTTCTCCCTACTGTGACACCAGAGACATTCCTTTATTGTGCCAATTCTTCATGGTATATATGCCCTGTAGCCAACAGGACATTGAACCAAAGCTTGGAAACCAGGAGCCAAAATAAATCTTCCTTTCAGCTGTATTTGCCCCACAATGGAGAAGTAATACATAATTTTTATCATTTAAAGTATATTAATGTATTCTGTTTCGTTAAAGAAAATAAGTCAAATAATTTTAATAAAAGATACTCAATTTGATCTTAAATATCAGATCCTAAAACCCATCTTAAATTTTTAACTGTGAATCATTTGTAGTTTGCTAAAAAGACTGTACTTTTTCAGGGCTAAATTTTTGGTATAAAGCACTGTTTGGCCTGGATTATTTTTTGCACTCATCTTTCCTAACTGCTGCATAAAAGCTTAACTTCTATGACCTATTTCTATAATAAAGTTTTTTCTTCTAATAAAGGCTTCTCTGATCTCTTCTATTATTTAGAAATGTCAAAAATCTTCTAAATGTCTAATATGTAAATATTTACCAAATATTTAATCTCCTAAAAATTATAAAAGTTTAGTTTTGGGACATTAGTGTTCCCTCAAAAGATGTGTTGTCCCCCTATGTCAAAATTTGATCTTATTTGGAAAGAGAATCATTGAAGATCTAATCAGTGAAGTTGTGAAGACATCCTGAGATGTCCTGAGAAGGGAGACCCTTCATCCAACAGGATTCTTTTCCTGGTAAGAAAGACAGCCATGTGAAAACCTAGGAAACATAAAGAAGGGACATGAAAGCAGAGTCAGAGATTTGAATCTCATTGAAGAGTCAAAAATACCTCTGGCCACAAGAAGCCAAAATAATTGAGGAAGAGTAAAGAAGGCTTCAGAGGGAGAAAAATGCTTTGATGCTGGATGTGAAAATTTCAGGACAGTAAAAAACACCGATTTCTGTTTTATAATTAACTATTTTTTTTAGCAACATATAAAATTAGTATATGCCATGATGTCTTTGCTATTGTGGGAAACAGTAACTTCTTTTACAGTTCACAGTTACCAGTAATTAAATGAGGACTGGGGATATAGCTCAGCAGCATAAACACCTGCCTCTTAAGTGCAAGGTCCTTGCATACACAAAAAAATAATTACACAGAATAATTAAATGATGTTCTATCTCAGAAAAATGTTGGAAGTAGTGATTCATAACACTGAACTGCCTTATTTGTCAACTACATCACATCATAATTTCTAGGATTGTTATCCATATTATTTTGAATATAATCCCTTTATAATATACATCATTGGTTCATCTATCTTTTTAGGTATATTTGAAATGCAAGTTAATTATTTGAGAAGCAGATGGTTATTCAAAGTTTTGATTAACTACTCTTTAAAGGTTATATCACAAACTCATTTTATTGCATGCAAGTTAAACATATCAATTGTAATTTGATTTCATCATTGGAGTATTTTATGTATATTTCTATTTCTAAGAATTTTAATTTAGAACATAACAACCCAAAAGTTATGGGATTCTTGCTATTCCTTGAAGAGAAATGTCATTGGAAGCAGTAAGAATTTACACATTTTCCTTTGTTGTTTTTTAAAAATTTTATTGAGAAACAAATAGTAATGAGATAGATTCTACTCACTGAATTAAGAGAATGTAGCTGTATATCTGTCTTAACTGTTTCGAATATACAGATACAAAATGGTTGTTCATTTGTATCCCTATAACTTTTAGTTTTGTTAGAGAAGGGTATTCCATTGTCATTTAAATATTGCAGGTATATGAATTCAGCAAATATTCCAGTATACTCCAGTAGTCCATAATAGTATTAGGTTTTCCATAGGACTGGCAATGTCAGCAGTTGTTGACTTGAGCCTTTTAGAGACCAGCATATTAATATGGTTTTACTTTTTGTACTTCATTTTTATACTTTTCTATTGGATGGTTAAGACCAAGACAAAAAAGGCCTATATAACAAGAAATGTAACTATTGTATCTGCCAAGGTCAGTCAAATTCTTTCAGGATTTATCCTGAAACCCTGTACCTCAGTTTGTAGATCCTTTGTCAGTGTCAGCCATGTGGATGAGTCATGGCCATTGCTTGACCAGTTTGCTCTGTGAAAGCCTGAGAGAATGTTTACTCTCCATGTGACTTTCCTTAGGCACACGCTACATCATCAATCACTTTTCTCTGTGGCCCAAAATCTCCTTGATCAGAAAATCTGGGACACAACTGAGTTACATGATATTACAGTACAGATTCTCCCATGTCCTGTCTCTTCACTGACCTTGAAAGGCTTGGGCCAAAATGTTGGCTGACCTCGCAGCCCTTCTTTTTCTCTAATTTTTGGTCTGCAAACTTAGGTTGTTGACCCTTGAGAAGAGAAGCTTATTATTATTACCCTACAACATAGGTAGTTTAGCTTAACCACACATCTGTCTGAATATCAATCATCTTAGACATAACATAGAACAGATATTTTCCATCAACTACTGATATGTTAAACTTTAAGTCCCTACAGAACATGAAGAAAAAATTAAATTTTAAAAATAGGAATAGACAATTATATATTTTTAACCCAGAAATTTAGATATCTAACCATATACAACATTGTAGCAGGACAGTCCTGTGACATTTTTCTTGTCTCTTATTTTCATTTATTATCCTTTGTTTTAAACCAAACCTTTACTTGAGGGACAGTATGGCAGTAATTGATATGTCATGACAAGAAGTACGTATTTAGAAGACCAGAATGACAGGCATTACAAGCGTGAACCTTCTATTACATACTGCTATCTTCAGTACAATTGCTTAGTTCATGTGTATCAGCATATATAGCTAGTCAGGGTGAGAATCCTACCAATTAACTGCTAGTTTCAAAAACCTGCTGAAGATTCTCAGGATCATTGCCTTAGCCAGCTTGTGCATATATATACATTTTCCTTTGAATTCATCATTTTATATTTTCCTTTCTTCAGGTCAGAATTTAAACACATAATTATTAAAGACAAACATTGTGATGTTTTCTCTATATCGTCACATCTCAACAAATGGTAAGACAAAAAGACATAAAAGGGTCTAGTAGCAATGATAAATAGCATTTCTTATGTCTATGTTCCTTATGTTTCACTTTATAAAATAACTTTAGAAACTTCAGAGGCCTGAGCTTCATAAGAAATATCAACAGTAGAAACAAATGTCCAATAACAAGTTATGCTCCACTTTAATAATATGCAAAAATGTGTATGTACACATGTTCAACTGACTTATTGTTAAAATTCTGGTGTCATTGCATTGAGAATTTACAAACTGAGAGCTTTATTCCAGAAAGTTAACCTAAAGTAGATAATCTTTGCATCTAATATGGCTGCATATCAATTTGTTTCTTTTTGTAGCTACCTTTTGATAAAATTTGAAATTTCACTGAGGAGGACATGAACTATATTACTGATTTCAAATCTTCATTAAAGAATGCTTTAAAGTTGAATGCGGTACTGAGGCATTCATTTATTCTTTGTAAAATCATGAAGCCCGACAATCTGAATAGCTTTCTTTGAAATCATTTAATTAATCTGTGCTCTGCACTGTTTCTTATACATCTCCTTTCTTACAGTTAAGCAACGTTGAAATGACATTATGCAGCAGTCCATTCTCTCTGTATATCCAATTCCAGGTAAAAATCTTTTATTTGATCCTCAGGAAACACTGCTTCCCATTTGAGCTTTACAATATCTTCTTTGTATTTGCTTTTTGAAGTTTGCATATCTAAAATGGCCATTTGTTATTTAAATGACCTTGCATTTAAATAGTGCCTGACATCTGAAATTTTCAAGTATTTCTTCTAACACTTCTATGTGAAATAAAGAAGAAATTTCTGTGATTATCTTATGATGAGAAAGCCACATTTCTGAGAATTTAAGAGATGTACCCAGAGATAGTCATATAAAGAACAATTCAGTTGACAGTGACATTCTAAGATAACCTATTTCTATTGCTTGTTTCTTTGATGAAGTTTTTTTCTATATATAGAGTTTGAGAGGAGTACACATATAACGTTTTAGAGGAACTTCAAAATGACATCAGTGAATAAAATATCCGTGTATAAGATATATAACTTAGAACTTTTGCACTTATTGCATTGTCTTATCCAGTCAAATAGCACCATTGTTTTGCATAAAGGTTCTGCAGGTATGCTATTTTTAAACATTAAAATGTATAAAAGCATTATGTTCAAAGTATCAACAATGAATAACATGGAGGTGGGTTAAGGAAAAGTATATATTAAACTGAACTTATCAATAGGGAAGAGAATAGAGTTAGAGGAAGAAAATTATAATACAAGAGGAGATAAGAGATAAGACTCTAAAAGTCCTATAGAAAGGTAAAATACTCTGAGTGCATAGCAGAATATTGCAATTCAGATAGTCTTATCAAAGGTAAGAAATCACTGAAGAACGGAGAGCAGAGGTCTTAGATAATGATTTAAAATACACACAATATTTTGAAGAGGGACAGCAGTAAAGGTGAATAACTTCAATAATCAAAGAACACAGCAGGCTCAAGGGATTCCTAGGCAAAGCAGAGGAAGCTTACATTGTGGAACTTCCCATAGGCAAAGAAAACCAGTGTGTAGATTTCCATTGAGGTAAATACAGAAAGTCTATGTAAAGTACAAGGAGAAAGTAAAATGCTGGATTTTCATTTCATGGACAATTGTACACATCTAGTTTGTGTCAGAATCCTGGTTATACATGATAAGTTGGGATAAACTGTAGAATCACATGACTTGTATTTTGTATGTATTAGCAAATGTTGTAAGCAGTTCTGACCCTTAAAATTTGAAATAATTATAAGAAACTCTCTTGCAAAAATT
>PVKA01004780.1:75271-96125 GCA_004027165.1 Ctenomys sociabilis | reverse complement strand
CCACCATTAGTGCAGATCTTGCCTCTCATAGAATTATGTAGAAGCACAGCGTTATCTATCCCAACTGTACTGTCTATACACACACATCCTGATTTTTTCTTTCTACAACCCTTCCTTTGTCTACACCTGTCAAAAGTGGGCACTCCATTGACATTCAACTACCTTAGGTTCTTGAACTCGACACCACAATCCAACACATATTCCCTATGAAATGTAACCCTTAACCTTGGGACAAAGTTACTAATCAGTCGTTATTTTATTATGATTGCTATAATAAAAACTTATCAATTTGCAATATTTAATATGTCAAAAATGCTCCTGAAATTATTGTCACTACTTTTCCTACTGACATACACATTTCTTTATTTTCATAGTAGCTGGAAATTTTCTTTTCATTGTTCATTTTAGCTTTTTTTTTTTTTGCACTGTTTTATGGAAGTAACATAAAATTACATTTAGAGCAGGTTCCTCATTAAATGCTGCAGCAACATCTTATAATAATATTTGAGAATCTGTTATAACATTATTTACTTTATATTTCTTGGCTCAGCCAATTTACCCCTGAATCTAATTGCTTTGTCTTCTGATCAATCTACTTATTCTGGAGGGTTTAAATTGCTTTGGATTTTTTTCTGGACAAAGCGTATACTATTTTAAATTAATTTTTTCCTGTAGTAAATCCTCATCAAAATCATGCTTGTCTACTACTGCTTGGTTCATTTTCTTCCCTTTTTTAAGTTGGAGTACAATTTCATTGATCTTGTGTTGATTTCAAGTCAGTTTAAATCCTTTTTACATCTTGGTTTTTTACTGCCAGAGTATAAGTTGTTTTCCTTTAATTCTCTATTGATCTGTATGCTATTATACTGATCTTAACTTATCATAAACTAAATGGCTAAGCATATATAAATTTAAATTACTACCATGATACAATTGTTATGAAGTGGAATTGAAATTATTGATAATTCCAATAGTAAGACTGGTGTGATAAGTTTTTTTTTTTTTTTTTTTTTGTATTTTAAGGAAGGGTCTGCACAGTGTTTAGGGTCTCACTACTAGATCCGACTGATTATAGCCTCCGAAGAGCAGGGATTACAGGCGCTTACTACTATGTCCAGTCTCAGTTACAGACTCAGCACACCTCTGGAGCAAGGCTGGCTCAGCAGGCCTTGGGGATTAAACCCCTGGCCTCTGCACTTCCTTGCAGGCATTTTAATCCCCTGAGCTATTTGGCTAACCCTTGTATGATCATTTTGAAACTTTTTTTTTCAGTGCCAGGGATTGAGCTCAAGATCTTGCGCTTGCCAGGCAGGCGCTTAAGCTGTTGAGCTATATTCCCAGCTCCCTGTGTGATCATTTTGGTGAAGGAATTACAGTGCCTTTGTCCAAGCTGTATCTCTACTTTTTGTGTAACTTTTAACCTTTGGCAATGATACTTACAAGTAAAATATCTAATAAATGTTTGAAGTAATCAACTCTGTTTTTGAGATTAACTTTTGCTCTTTTATTTGCTATAAGAATATTTTAATGCATTTAGTTACTCAGAATTTTATACTAAATGATTAAAAGAAAATGACTTCTGAAATACAAATAATATGTAAGTGGGTAAACGTTAAATTTTGTTGAAGGAATAAAACCACAAAACACATCAAACTCTAAATTGATAATACCGGACTCCACTTGACTAGTTTCCAGTTATCTTTTTGCTCTAGTTTTGAAAGTTCATTTTCCCTGAAAGGCCTTTCATTAACATACCTGATCCAAACCAATTTATTCTTGTTATTATACACTCACATACTCTTTTGAATTGTATCCATAGTTGGTAATTATCTGTTGATTATTTAATGCATATGTTGCTCACTGAACTTTAAATGTTAACAGAGCTGGAATTTTGTCCTGTCTAGTTTATTTCTTTATTTTTTATTTTTTTGTAGGTTATACCAATTTGCTTCACATATATTTCAAGCCTGTGATTTCTGTTTATTATCAGCGAAAATAATCTGTGCAGAAAATCCAAAGGCAGGGGCCGGGGAGATGGCTCAGTGGAATAAGTGCTTCCAGGCAAGCGCAAGGGCCTGAGTTCAATCCCCGGTTCCGCAAAAAAAAAAAAAAAAAATCCAAAGGCAATGGCACAGAATAAAACGTACAATTTGCAAATATACTTTAAATTGTAAGTTACTGGATACCATTTTTGAGAATTACCAGATACATCTGCAAGGTAAAACTTTATGATAATTAAGGACTTCACTCATTCTAGATAACTTAATCTTCTGCATGTTCAGCCAATGCAAATGTACGAGGCACACATTATTGTTGATGCTGCAATGTGTCATACAATCTTGGACTATTTATTTGAAGAAGTTCAAATAACAATGCCTATGTTTATATTTTATCGTTTAATGAGACATCAGTTGATTTCCTTTTCTAAATTCATTTTAATTAGAAACAACATAAAATAGCAATTAAACAGTTTCAAAACAGGTTAGTAGAACAGTTACAATAATTAATACATCACATATTGTAGTAGTTATTCAGAGGACAAGATGTAAACATGATATCTTGTCTAAACAATATTAATACAAACCAGTCTTCTCAATGATCTAAGAGAAAGTAGCTGTATATCTATTTTATTTTGTATATGCATATATTTTTTCACTACAAAATGGTCTTTCATTTATATCCCTCCTTTTTTTGTTTTGCCAGAGATGGGTGTTCCACTGCTATTGGATAGCTGTATTTGTAGAAGTTTGTAAAGGATTTTTTTCATACTTGACACCATTTCAAAGAGTGTAGGTATATCAGTTCAGCAAAACATTCCAATATAATCCAATATGTCATAATAGTTGTGGATTATCAGCAGAGCTGACAATTGTCAGAAGTTGTTGACTTCTTTTATATCTCAGCATATTAATATGTCATTATGTTTTATATCTTGTGGTTATAGTTTTCTGCTGGATGGTTAAGACCAAATTCAAGCAAGACACATATAACTGAAAATGTAACTTTTGTATCTTTTATAGGGTAATAATATCATTAAGCTTTTCTTCTCTCTTTGGTCTGCAACTAAAGTTTGCAGACCGAAAATCCACAAAAAACGAAGGGTTACAAGGACAGCCAACATTTTGGACCTAGCCCATCAAGGTCAGTGAGTACTCAAGACATAGGAGAACCTGTATTCTACAATCATGTAACTCAGTTGTGCCCCAAATTTTCTGATTAAGATTATGGGGCCACAGAGGAAAGTGAGCAATGATGTATACTATGCCTAAGGAGAGTTCACCAGGCGAGAAAACATTCTCTCAGGCTTTCACAGAGAGCAAATTGGTCAAGCAATGGCCACAATTCATCCAGGTGGCTGACACTGACAAAAAATCTACAAGTTGCTCTACATGGTTTCAAAGTAAATCCTGAGAAGATTTCGCTGTAAATTCATTTATCATATCTGCAACTAATGTCTGAATCCAGAACCCAGGGCATGTTTGTAGTTCCCAGAACCAAAATTCTGTCATTGTCCACCCCAACCCCTTGCATTTACACAAGAAGCTCTGTCTCAATCCCACATACAGCTTCGCTTTCATTTTCACTTCTTGAACCACACAGAGTCAGTTTTATCAATGAAGATAATGGAAACTTTGTTCTCCCTGGAAAGTTGAAATTAGTTCTTAACAAGCTTTTCAATTCCACCTAGTCATAGCAACAAGGTCAGAGGAAGACACTGAAAAAAATGTTGAGTTGTTTGCTTCGGTTGCTTCAGCTTTGGCCTGTTCTGGGTGGTCCAAACAATAAGATTCCTCTCCAAAGTGTTCTTTGGCCTGTAAAAAGATGGGGAATTTAAAGGGAAAAACCACAACCTCCTTAAGTGCTTCTTTAAGACCAGCAGTATTGTTCCATTTTACATTTGGTCGCTCAATAACCTTGAAGTTGATTCTGTAGTTTTTTTTTTTTTGTTTGTTTGTTTGTTTTTCAGGATCATCAGATTCTTCTTCCCCATCACTGTCATTCCCCTTCTATCACCTGGACTTTCCTGTCCCTCTTTCACTGGTTTCTGTGGGTTTTCTTTATTTTTTAAAATATTCCTTTAGTTTTTCCACTCTATCATGATATTCTGCACACTTTGTCCTGATACTTTTCTTCCTTTATCACCCTGTGCTTCCTATTTAATTACATGAAGAAAATACTGTACAGCATGTGGGTAGAGTTGAAGGGCTTCCTCAAAATTTCCAGCTTTGTCTTCTTGTGCTGCTTTGCTAACAAGAAGTATTGCTTTCTGGATGTTGCCCCTAGTGGATGCCATGGTGGAAAGTTGAGGCAGCTCCCTGAGGAAGAATGAGGGGTGAGGAGTGCCAACAGCAGAAATGTGGAATTGCTCCCATGTTGCTGATGCAAACCTAGGGAGACTGATGTCTTTTAGACCTCAAATGACGACCTCTGTAGCAGAAATAACAAAATAACACTGCACTCCACTGGCTTCCTGACTTTCCTCAGAAAACTTCCACAAATCTCATCTAGTTTACTTTCATGAATTCTGATGGTTTGCATAGGATTTTCACACAGGAAAACATTATTTGAATAACCAATGCATATGTTAGAAATATCAAAATACTTCACAAAGAAAAATGGAGTATTAAAAGGAACACAACATATCTGTTGTGCAAGGCTTGGGTTTGGGATGGAGAAGAAAATAAGTTGAAATGGAAAGCAGAACATTAGAATTATATTTGGAGGGATCTAGTTCCCAATATGCTGCTTAGTAATTTTGTAACCTTAATAACAATACTGTCCTTCTCTGATCTATATTGTCTACATTTATAAAGTGAATGGAAAAATTAAATAATCTTAAAGGTCTTTTAAGTTTGATAATACTTGATTTGGTATTTCTGTTTGTTCAGCTCTAGATGAGAGTCCAATATTTTAATATAGAATGTTCCACAAAGTCTCATGCATTGGAGTCTTGGAACCTTGCTACTGGTATTATTGGGAGGTGACCAAAATTAATTTTTTTCACTGGAAAAAGACAGATGCTTTAATAAGTGGTGCTGCAAAAACTGTCTTTCTACATACTGAAGAATAAAACAAGATCTATGTCTAGCACCATGCATTTAATTAAATTTGAAATGGATAAAAGGTCTACATACTAAAAAGAAAAACACTCAATCTATTGGAAAAATAATAGGTAGAAACATTGAAGACATTGGTGTAAACACACACTTTGTAATTAAAACCCCAATCACACAGAAACTATCAGAAAGGATCAAAAACTAGGATCTCATGTTATTATAAAGCTTTTGCACAGCAAGAGAAACCAATAACAAAGTGAAGAGATAACCCAAAATGTGAGAAAAAATTTTCTTGCTGTTCCTCAGAAAGAGCATTCCTTCTTTTCCTGTATTCTAGAAAAGAGTTTACAGGGTGTTCAAGGTCTCACTACTAGATAGCACTCATAGTGATTGTTGGTTTACAGTCTCCCAAGTACTGAGATTATAGGCACATGCCACCACACCCAGTCTCAATGGCCAGATCAGCACACCCTGTGCTGGCATGGCAGGCTAAGGGATCATACACTGGGCCACTGTAACATTTTTTTCCATAACTTTATTTAAGAACAAATAGCAATGAGACAGTTTCAACTCAAATTCGTAGGACAGATTCAATAATGAATAAATTGCATATTGTTTTCTTAGTGTTTATTTGTTGTACAACACACAGATATAACATTCTATTTATGAACACTATTAGAGAAGATCCCTCTATTCATTGAATTAAGAGAATGTAGCTGTATATCTATCTTAACTATTTTGAATATGCAGATACAAAATGGTCTTTCATTTGTATCACCTTTTCTCATTTAGTTTTGTCATTTAAATACTACAGGTGTGTGAATTCAGCAAAATATTACAAAATAGTCCAGTAGTCCATATAAGTATTGGGTTTTCCATATGTTTGACCATGTCAGAAGTTGTTGACTTGAGTCTTTTACAGCTCATCATAATAATAATGGCTTTACTTCTTATACTTCGTCTTTATAAATTTCTGCTGGATGGTTAAGACCAAGATAAAGCAAAACCTCTCTAACAAAAAATGTAACTTTTGTACCTGATAAGGTCAGTCATGTCCCCTCAGAATTTGCCCTGTAACCCTGAACAGCAGTTTGTAGATCCTTTGTCAGTGTCAGCTGTGTGGATGAGTCAGCCATGGCTTGACCAATTTGCTCTCTTTGAAAGCCTGAGAGAATGTTGTCTCCATGTGACTCTCCTTAGACACACTCTACATCATTGATCACTTTCCACTTTGGCCCCATAATCTCCTTGACAGAAAATTTGAGACACAAGTGAGTTGCATGATGTTACAGCACAGGTTCTCCTATGTCCTAGTCTTAATTGACCTTGAAAGGCTAGGGCCAAAATGTTGGCTGTCCTTGCAGCCCTCCTTTTTCTGTAATTTTTGGTCTGAAAACATAGGTTGTTAACCCTCCAGAAGGAAAGCTTATTGTTATTACCATATAAGCTAGGATGTTGAGCTTATCCTCACTATCTGTCTGAATATCAAACATCTTAGGCTTAACATGGAACAGGTATTTTTTATCAAGTGTTGACATGTTAAACTTTAAGTTCCTAGAAAATATAACATAAAAAATTAAAATATATTTTAAAAATAGGAATAAACAATTATGTATGTTTACACATAAGTTTAGAAATCTAACCATATACAGCATTGTAGCAGGATGTTCTCGCAACACTCCTTTTCCTGTCTCTTGCCTTCATTCACCACTCCCCTCCTTTTTAAACAAACATCTGCCAGAGAGGCAGCATGGCAGTAACCGGCTTGTCATGACAAGCAGCACATATTCAAAAGAGCAGAATGACAGGTACTCCAAGCATGAATCTACTACTACAAATTGCAGTCTTCAGCACAGATGCTTAGTTCATATGTATCAGCATATATAGTTAGTCAGAGTGAGAATCCTTCCAATTAACTGCTAGATTTAAAAATTTTCTGAAGATTCTCAAGATCATTGCCTTACCTATCTTGTACATATAACTGTATGGCTTTGCCTCTGCCATGTTTCCTAGCTCTTCTTGCTCTCTCTTCATTGTCTAGTCTTCAATTTCTTGCTTTCTTTTAACTGTTATAATTCTTCTTTTGAGTACTTATACTAGGAATTCTATATAATATTTGCACATCTGTGTCTAGTTTATTTCACTTATGAGTACATGTTCAAGTGGCATCCACTTAAATATGAAGGATTCAAGTTTATCATTATTTATAGCTGAGTAATAATCCATTGTATAAAAATATATCCTTTTCATTCATCCCTCAGGTGATGAGCATCTTGGTTCTTTCCAAGATGGCTATCACAAATTGTGCTGCTATAACATAAGTACACATAAATCACTATGATATGATACTTTCTGATCCTCTGGGAAAATTCCCAGTAGGAGGATAGCTAGTTTGAATGGGATTTCCAGTATGTGATTGAAATTCTAAGAGGTGCAGTCTGATTAGAGGAAGTAGGTCACTGAGAGCATATCCTTGAAAAGATATATATGGTTCCTGGTCATTTTTGGTCTCTTTTTTGCTTCTTGGCCTCCAGGAAGTGAGCCACTTTGCTGTGCCATGTGGTGACTGCTGTGCATTTCTCCTTTGCCAAAAGATAAAGGAGATGGGACCAAGCAACCATGGACTGACATCACTGAAAATGGGAGCCTAAATAAGCCTTTTCCTTTTTAAATTGATTTTCTGAAGTGTTTTGTTGTAGCAACTGAAATCTAAAATAGAATAATACTAGTACCTATGTCAGAATTATATACTAAATTTGATGTGTATTTGTTTTCCTTTTAACCTTTGTTATTAAGCAACTTTAAAAATCTTTTGAAATTCTTTGCCTAATTACTACAATTTTTGTATTTTTGTAGCTCTAACATCCCTGGAATTTCTCACATATGAAGAACCCAAGGACATGAAATACATGACCCATTCTTTAGGAAGATCTAATATTATATAGGAACACAGGAAGAAAAAATGCTTCTAATAAATACATCATAAACTTTAATTTTAACAGGAAATGGTACCCAGAGATGATATAAATTATGAATGGTGATTTCTAACTTCTAAATTGTGCTTCTATTTTCCCTCCATTTAGTACAGAGGTACTTGCATTCCCTCTTGTTTCAAATATATTCCGTGGCAATTTAGTCATGTTTTAGTCAAATTTACATGCCCTTTTCCCATTAATGTAGGATTTTTTTTGTTGTTTTTGTGTTTCCAGGTGCTGGCGGAACCAGAGAGTATTTCACTGGTGTGTGGTTTTCTACAGGAGGGAGAACATGAACACTCAGAATGAAATAACATCTATTTTTCTGGTTTTTTTCCGCAGAACTTCTATGTTTAAATGAAAATAATGTAAGGCAGCAATCTCTTCTTAACTCTGACTAGGCCTGATGGAAAAGCAGTGATTGTCCTCTTGAACTTGAAGCCAACAAATGGGAGAGAAATAGCTAATGTGGGGGATGACTATAGGAATAGTGTAGCCATCTTTATCTCAATCCTACACATTCAAAAATCATTCCCCATTTAAAGATTATGCATTTTTTCAAAAAGATATAAGTCCTTATTCTGTGTGAAGAATCATCTACTAAAGGCAATATGTTAGGGGAAATTCAAAAGAAATTGAAAAATAAAGATGGATATCTAATAGAAAGAAACACTAGATATTACTAAGAAACTATGAAATTAGAAGGGCTAGTTTTAGGAATTTGTATAGAGTAGTAATACCATTCAAGAGAAGGAAAATAAATGAGAATTGGTGTTGATAGCAAGGACAGTTGCATTATAGATCAGGTAGATTGAGTTTGTATAGTAAAAATGAGTATTTATATGATGTACAATAAAACAAATACTGAGCGAGCATATATTTGGTAAATGCTTCTTGCGATATAATTTTTCTATGTATGGATTTTCAGAATACAATGTTCACATTCCATGTGTTGAATTGGTACCTGTACATAACACTTCTTAGTTTCTTTGTTCATTCTGTTTCCCTCATTTTTCTGCCTGCCTCCATCTCTTGATACTTGTCACATTTGACAAAGAACTATACCCCTCCTTCCTATTATCTACCCTTTAATTTGCTATTTAGATTTTATTCTGTGTTTTTCACATAGGAGAGGCCATATGCTATTTAAACTTGCATGTATGGTTTGTTTCATTTATCATTATCAAACAAATAGGATTTATTTGTCTTTGTACAAATGAGTCAAGTTTACCTATTTTACACCATAGTTGTACTCCATTGCATGTATACAAGTTTTCTTTATCCAGACATCTGTTGATGGACATATAAGCTACGTCCAAGATCTATCTATTATTAATGATGCTGCTATAAACATGATAATGCATTTATCATTGAAATATACACTCTTGCTAACAGATACCTAGAAAGGAAATAGCTGGGTTAAACATAATTTAGTTTTAGTTTTTGGAGGAATCTCTATAGTCATTTCCATAGTGGTTATACTAATTCACACTAGCACCAGAAGTACAGTGGTACTCTGTTTCCCCTGAAGCTTCACTGCATTTAATAGTATTTGATTTGTTGATGATAGCCATTCTTGGTGTTGTAAGATGGATGAAACCCCCGTTGTTTTAACTTGTGTTTCTTTAATGGCCAATGACATTTAAACATTTCTTCATGTACTTGTTATTTATGTATATTGGTTCTCTAAATTGTATTTGTTTCGTGTGCCCAGTTTTTGCACTTCTTTTTTTTTGGGGGTGTCTAATTATTTGTAGGGCTTTTTATATGTGCTGAATATTAGTACTATGTCTGAGTAATAGATACCAAAGGTTTTTCCCATCCTATAAGTTGTTTCCACTCGGATGCTTGTATTTTTTTGCTATGAAGGAGCTTTTGATATGGCTCCATTTGTTGATTCTTTGTATTATTTCTTGTGCAGTTGGTGTTCTGATCAGCAAGTCCTGGTCTACCTCTATGACTTCAAAAGTTTTACCTCTTCTATCTACCACTAGGTGAAGTGTTTCTCTTTAAACATTTATTTCTTTGGTTCATTTTGATATTAGCTTAACACATTGCTAGAGATATGGGTGTAGATTCAATGTTCTGTATGTGGACCTGCTTTTTCTCCAGCACCATTTATTAAAAAGGCCATCTTTCTTCCAATTTATGGTTTTGGCTCCTTCATTAAAGATCAAATTGTTAAATTTGCCTGATGATGTTTGTGTACCGTGTATTGGTTTTTTTTTTATCTTCATGTCTGTTTTGTGTCACTACTATACTGTTTTTGTCAATGTACTTGTGTAATATAACTTCAAATTTATTAAGCTCAGGGTTGTGATGCTTCCCACTTTACTCATGTTAAACAGTATTGATTTGCTAATCTGGGTGTCTTTTGTTTCATGTGAGTATTTCTTTTTTAAGTAAAATAGCTATTTATTCAGCTTCTTGTCATGCCAAAATGTTCTGTGCATATACCACTATAATTAGCACACCCTCTGTAACAGGCAAAATTGTACATCAAATTAGATGCCATATTATCTGATTATATAAAAATGTGAAATGAAAATGATTTATCAATTCCTCTTAACATTTCCAGTAATTCAGTAAGAGGTATGAGGCCCAAAATCTTAGTAAAATGCGACACAAAAGCAGTGATACAATTCACACTTCAATTTAACTTCTCATAATTTGCTATGAATATTAGAGACAACTAACTTTTAAAACATTATATTTACGAAAATTTTGGCAATAGCTTTATGTAACAAGATAGAGCATACCAGGCCTGTCACACAACTTGTTTCTAAGTCTCAGCTTCAATATGAAGCTGTTTAAAAAAAAAACTCAAAACCTGCTTTTTATATGCTGAATATCTTGGCAAGGGTGTCATTAAACATAGTAATGAACTTGAGTCAGTAAAAATAAGACTTAACAAAGCTAAATATTGTAACCCGAACAACATTCATACAAAAAATAAAGTAAGTGTCATTGATTACATAAAATTTTCCTGACTGGTTAAAATTTAATAGTATGAAGCATGTACTTTAGAATCTTTAGCTATTAAGTTCAAAAAGTAGCAGTGTGTACGTGAAACAATTCCTCTCCACAGCCCAAGTATGGCCAAAAATTAATTCAAATGACACAACATATTCTAAAGTTAAAAAACATTCAATTTTTTTTTGTTGATGTGGAGGTATAAACTCAGAGCTTTGAGGCTTTCTCATGTTGTAAAGGGCTATTTCTCTGGTTCATGCAAAGCATCAGATGGCAAAGTCCATAGATGCTATTAAGCCCAATAAAAGGCAAGAGGGTTCATACTCAGCTGTGACCTCCCGAGGAAGCTTGGCACCATGTCCAGAAAAGCAGGAGGTTTGAGGACCAAAGGCACACTATTCTGCTAGCTAAAGAGATAGCAACCTGCCCCTTTCCTCCACCCTAAAAACCCCTTCCCAAGGTAAATAAAAAGTATACAAGAGAGGAAATTAAGATACACTTATCTACCGAGTAAGGATTTAAAAATATTAATATAATCCCTACTTTGAAAAATTTGACTAGAGTCATCTGCCTATTTCTGATTACATCTTAAGATTTATCCAGATTCAGAGTACTGTAGCTTTTTGTTTCAAAGATCTTTCATGCCATTAGTTAGGTTAATTCCTAAGTATTTGATTTTCCTTGATGTTATTTTGAATTGTATTTTTTCTTAGTTTCTTTTGCAGTAGGTTAATTATTGATGTACAAGAATCCTATTGATTTTTGAGTGTTGATATTTTACACTGAAAAATTGCAGAATTAGGTTACTTCTATGTAGAAGATCATTAAAGTTGCAAATAATGATAACTGCACTTCTTTCTTTCCTGTAATTTTATATTTTATTTATTTTTCGTGCCTAATTGTTCTTATAAATGTTTCAAATATTATGTTAAACAGGAGTGGTGAAATTGGGCATCCTTGTTTCCTTTCTGGTTTTAGGGAGAACACTTACAGTTTTGCCTCATTTAGTATGATAATGGCAGTAGATTTGTCATAAATTCATTTCATCAGGTTGTGACAAGGTCCTTCTGTATCTATTACCTTTTTTTCACAAATGTGCATTAAATGATAACTTTGACAAAATGGAAAATAATTTTAGTCTCTATTAAGAGAGACAATATTCTTATTCCTTTAAGAGAAATCAAGGTGTAAAAGAATGTTAAGATCTTGTTTTTGGTAAGAAGAGCAATAATCTCTTTAAACAAAAATAATGGGACTGGTTGAAAAGAGGATTGTAGTGGAGTAGATTCCAAATGAATTAATTAGGATTTTATATAGCTGGTTTTTTTTTTTTTTTTTTTTTTTTGGTATCCTTTTCCATACTGGAACAATAGCATATGAGAGGAATGTGATCGATGATCCATAGTGTGCCTAAGGAGAGTCACATGGAGAGAAAACTTTCTATCAGGCTTCCACAGAGAGTAAACTGGTCAAGCAATGGCCATGACTCATTCACATGGATGACACTGACAAAGGATCTACAAAGTGAGGTACAGGGTTACAGGATAAGCCCTGAGGGGACTTGACTGACCTAATCAGATACAAAACTTACATTACTTGTTATATAGGTCTTCCTTTATCTCGGTCTTAACCATCCAGTAGGAAAGTATAAAAACGGGGTATATAAAATAAATCCATAATTATATGCTGAGCTGTAAATGGCTCTAGCCAACAACTTCTTCAGATAAGCCATTACTTTTGTGGGCTGCTGGACTGTGTTGGTGTGTTTCACTGATTTCAAGCACCTATAATAATTAGATGACAATGGAATACCCATCTCTGACAGGATTAAACAAAAAAGGGGGTACAAAGGAAGAACCATTCTGTGTTTGTATAAACAGTATAGTTAGGATAAATATACAGTACTTTTGCATAATTCTATGAAACGAAAGATTTGCACTAATAGTGTTTGGACAGGATATCCTGTCTACTTCTTGTACTATGGATAACCACCAGGAAGATAACAGTGTAAAAAGTATTAATTATTGAATCTTTCCTATAAATCAGCTTTAAAAAAAGATAAGTATACAGCTACATTCTCTTAATTCGTTGACTTGAGGCATCTGCTCTAATAGTGTTTGTAAATAGAAGATCATGTGTGCACCTTGTACAACAAAAAAAGTACAAAAATAATATGCTATGTATTATTTATTGAATCTGTTCTACTAATTTGATTTGAAACTGTCTTATTGCTATTTGTTCTTCAATAAAATTATGCAAAATAAATAAATAAATAAAAATAAACTCATAAAAAGAAAATAGAAACAAAAAAGGAAATACAGTGTGTCACTCTGTTTAGGGTCTTTGTGAAAGTGCACTGAAGAGTAAATTATCTTCCTGTCAAGAAAAGGGGTAAATTACCTAGCTAGCTACTCATATACATCCAGAACTTACTAGGTATTAAAATCTGTATTGAGTGTCTTGTACATATTATCTCACTTGAAGTTCTCAGTAGTTGTATTGAAAAATCCTTCTACTGGACCTCCTCTGTTAGATATCAGATAATGTCATTCCAATTGCGCCTGCCTCAGATTTCCTGTCTCAGTGTGTGTGTGGAGAATAATTTTCATTGAGGCTGGCACTCAACCAGACAACGAAGAATGACACATTTGCAGTGTATGTTCAGACTGGGAGTCAGTAAGAGAAATGCCAAGCATGTGGGTTTCAGTTATTTCTTTTTTATTTTCCGCTGGTTGATTAATGAACTATGTGGTTAGCTAGTGGTTAACAAGCACAGTTGATATTTGAGAACTTTTCTAATAATTAGTTTGCTTTACTTAGAGAAAAAAAGAAAGTATTATTCTTTACTTGATTCTGTGCAGTTTGGAAAATAATAGCGGAATGGAGGTGGAATCTGTGATGCTTTAAAACATTAAAACATTTGTAGCTTGTTTTGTAAACATTCATTTTTTTCATTCATTTATTCTTTTATTTTCTTGTTGCTGACACAAAACATGCAACACCCAGAAAGGTGTATTTAGCTCACAGCTAGTGGAGGTTTCAGTCTGTACTCAGCTGGCTCCAAAGCAGCATGGCATATTGCAGAAGGTAGCAGTTCATGGCAGCAGAAGACAGCAAAAAGCAAAGGGAGGAATAGCACCTATGACATCTATCAAGCCTCTTTCTCATCCTTATGTTTGTATGCAGATTATCAGTCCTAGGGCAGGTGTTGCACTCACCCCAAATATCCCAGCATTATGTCAAGGATTACTCAGAAACTGGTAGAAACAACCTTTTGAATGAATGAGGCTTTTTGGGGGCAACTAGACACAAACCATAACAGCACCTATAATGTTACTGGCATTACCTAAATTAATTTAGGAATTGCCTGGAATTATGACAAAGTTCAAGAAATGGTTCCTTACCTAAGGGATCTCAGAAATTAATAACAATCTACTCTGCTAAGTATATTCATGAAAACAAAACAAAATAAAAGAAAAAAATATTTTTTAAAAAAATGTTTAAAAAAAGGGGCCAGAGAGATGACTCAATGGAATAAGCACTTCCCTGGCAATCACAAGGGCCTGAGTTCAATCCCTGGCTCAGCCAAAGGAAAAAAAAAAAATAAGTACATTCATGAGATTATTGAAATCAGTGTTGGGAAACAGAAGCAGAGCTAAAACCAGTTTCAGAGTTCAATGATATCTCAATCTTAGTAACAGACTGAATAATAAGAAAATACGAGCTCCATTTGATTTTCTGGTATGCCCTATTTCCTTTTGAGTACTCTCTCTGGGCAATCTGATTTGAACGTATATGATCCTTCAAAAACAAGGGAATTTTTCAGCACTTGTATGCCAGAGGGTCAGTGAGTCAGTGGCAGCACAGCAAAGTGCTTTAAGAAGGCTAAATGTTCTGTGTGCAAAGACAGGGTTAAAAAAAAAAATCTGCTCAGGTATCACATCTTCAGAGATCAATGCCAAAAAGCAACTTACACACTCTTTAAAATAAATTGTTGGGGCCAGGGAGATGGTTTAGTAGAATAAATGCTTCCCTGGTAAACGCAAGGGTCTGAGTTCAATCCTTGGTCCTGTAAAATAAATAAATAAATAAATAAATAAATAAATAAATAAATAAATAAATAAATAAATAAATTTTACCAATCCTAACTCTTTGGAGGCTATAAACAGTTGGATCACTATGAGTCCAGTCTATCAATCTGTCAATCCTGTCCGTGTCTGCGCTGGGTGAGGATTCTCCTGTTGAGACAAATTGAGTCACAGGTTCCATTTGTGGTGGTGCCCTTCCATCAATTCCTTTAACTTTCAGCTTTGCAATCATATTCCTACTGGAACCCAAAGACTTTGGTTTCCCAGAAGCTGCCCAGCGGGTCATGGTAATAATATGAGTGCAATCTAATAGTGAGACCCTGAGCACCTTGTAGACCCTTCCCTAAAAAACAGTATGATATAACAAATAAATACATTTTTAAAAAGAAGAGGAAAAAATTAAGTTTTTTTGAAAGCAAGCGTTAATATTCAATTATTTCCCTGATCTTGCACAACTATATCTTTTAATTGAGCAAAAGATTTGATGGTAGAAAGTGGTTAATATAATAACCATTGTTATTAGCAATTCCTGTTTTGAAAATCTGTAACATATAGATTGTTATATCCTACCATTTCTGTCTTTTTTCTGTTTTTGGTTCTTTTTTGACTCTTCAAAATTAAATTAGAAAGATTACAAAAACAACAACAACAACAACAAAAATATTGAGTTTTAGAGGTAAGTTACTATACCTGCCAAGCATATTTAATCCCAATGAGAAAAATAGGCAAAACCATAAACTTTGGGATACCACTTTGGCATACTTCATAAGAAATATAATTTGGGCTTCTAATACATGTTATACATTTCCTCATTTCAGTAATGGTGGCAAGACCTAATTCAAACATTTTAGTTAGGCAAAGGGAAAAGAATGAACATGTACTGATTGCTTACTGTTTTCCTATTGATCACAGTAACCATATTTATGTATTTTCACATATAAAGTAAATTCACATGTAAACTCACAATAATCCTGTAAGGTAAGGCACTTCAAAAAGGTTAAATGTCTTACTTAGGGTCACATGGTAATTTTTTATATATTTTAGTGATTTTATTGAGAAAGAAGTAGCAATGAGTTAGTTTCAAAACAGGTTCATATTACAGTTACAATAATTAATACTTGCATATTGTTGTCTTTGTAGTAGTCATTCCTAGTACAAGATGTAGACATGATATCTCGTCTAAACACTGTAAGTTTAAAACCTTCTCAATTAACTAAGAGAAAGTAGCTGTATATTTATTCTATTTTGTATTTACAGATAAACATTTTTTCCAGTATGACATGGTCAATTTATATCCCCTTTTTTGTTTACTTTTGTCAGACACGTGTATTCCAGTGCCATTCATATATTGTATGTGCATGGTTATGATGTTAGTAGAGACAAGATTTGAATTCAGCTTTCAAATTCAAGCTCTTAGAAATGAAGTTATATTCAAAGACCAGGAGGTTAGACATATTCACTTGCTGAAAATGTTTGATTTCATTCTTCCCTTTCTTGGCTCTAAAGAAGTCATGGTGCTCTGGTTATAGCTTGTAGGTGCTTAGTGTTAATCTCTGTACTGCATAGCAATAAATTCCTTTTACAAAGGACTTTCTCAGTGGGTTTGCTACTCTTGTCCTTCCCTTCCAGGCATGAGCTAGTCAGGTTGTGAGCATAATACGCAAGACCAGATCCAAACACAAACTTGTCAAGCCATTTTGACTGTCTTAAAAGGGCTGACCCACATTAACAGTGGGAACAGCTTTGTAATATTTACAACTTTAAAAGGGTCAGTTCAGTATGACTTCCCACCCCCTTGCTCACCTACTATATGCACACTTCCATTGTGCTCCTGGGATCTTTCAGAAAGGACATGTTACTGAGGCAGGAAAGATTTTATAGAAAAGGCTAAGCATAAAACTGACAGGCTGACAGCCAATTAGGAGGTTTCTACTTGGAATCTGCCTTGGCCTGACAGGAGAGCTGCAAATCCACAGAAACCTGGCTGGGAAGAAACATTTACTAATGACACTTCAAACAAGTGTTTGGGGGAAAAACAAAACCTAAAGTGTGATATGTAGAAAAATTTGTTGGTTGGTCAGTTTTTAAATACAAAGAAAAGCCAGGGAGAAGAGGCTTTCAAATTTCTTTTCCTCCATTTCTTTCCTCTTCAGGTGGAATATTTATTTTCTCTTGGGTGGAGATAGACAGTGTCTCATGGTACCTCTACATAAAATGCACAACCATACTTAGGACTTGTTCGTGTGGTGGCACATAACTACCTACTCCTAACATATTAATATCTATGGCTGATAATGTCAAGGATTAGTCACAGTTGGCTGGAGAGATAGCTTAGGGGTCTATGTATTTGCCTGGCAAGTGCAAGAACCCAAGTTCAATCCCTTGTACTGCATGTGGTGCCAGCTTCAGAACTCTGGGTGTGCAATGCCAGCCCCAAATCTGGCCATGGTGGTGCACGCCTGTAATCTCAGTGCTGGGAAGGGTGAGACAGGAGGATCACTGTGAGTGTGAACTGTGTAGCACACCCTGTAACATAGAATTATAAGGAGTCACATTCACAAAGCCTTCTGATTAGGATTGGTCACTTTCTTTACATTATAAATTGTAATTCTGTTCACACTGGTCAATACCTGACACTGGAAACAGAGCAAGACATTTGGAACTCAAATCACTCTTGTAGAATAGGAGATATTCTTGTGTTCTTGTTTTAATAATAAAAGCACTACTAGTGACAATGATGAAAAAGATGACACTGACAATGACAGAGAAGTCCTAGCCACTCAAACATCCATATATTCAGGATAGCAATTTCACCTTTACAGAAGGAAATCCATAGTTATGTTTTCTGAATCTTTTCTCATCATGACACTTCCAGAATAATATATTCATACTAGGATGAAGAGACAATATTTTTCCAATACCAGAGTTAAATAGTTGACAACTTTAAAGTCCTCCTAAGTACCTCATGAATGTTGAAGATAATAGCTCAGTAAAGCAGTAACAGTACACAAAAATTAAAAAATCTTTTCATTCTTGAAAAAGATATGATTGATCATTGTCTTGATTTATACCCACATAGTAGTTTTTCCCAGCTAGCTCAAATCTTTCTGCATCTTAATATGTCTTAGAACTAATCTTTAATAACCCCTAAATATCTTCAATTTACTATGCTTAACTAAAGTAGCATTGTCTTTTTTCAATTTAATAGAATGTTGGTTGGTATTTTAAATGATTTGCTTTTGTAGTTGCACAAAGAATGTTGTAAGTTTCCCATTCTACCACAAGGGTTAACAGTCTGAAATATTATCTGAAGAACAGTATGGATTTTCTCTGTCTGTACTATTTTCTTTCTATGTAAGGGCTCAGAAACTAGAGGACTATCTAAAGTGCTCGGTAAAACTGTGCTTTTCATCTACTACAATAAAAAACTTTAGCTACTTTTCTCATATGCTGTGTTCTCTGGTTAAAGGCTGTTTTTTGTTTTCTCTATCCAGGCAATAATTGCCTCTTTAACATTTAAAGTTAAATCTCACTACTTTATTGAAATATTTTGTCTAAACCCTACTGTACTTGGCTCTGTCACAGCACTTACCACAACTTGTAGTAGCCATTATTTACATATGTCATAGATACTACGAGCTCCAGAGTGTCAGGGACTCTTAAGTTTGACTTTCAAAAATACCTGATACTCAGAACAAAGGACTTCATTCATATAATCATAAATATGTGAATTTATCCTTAAGAATATAAAGTTCATGATTTTGGACTTTGCTCATATATCAATTCAAAATGAGAATATTAGCTACTATATATCGAGTACTTTCTATGAGTCATCAGTCATACATTTGTCTAAAGCTTGCTCTCAACAATTTGGCCATATTATGTCATATTATTTTATAATAAAAAATGGATGTTACTGGCTCTATCTTATAAGACTGGGAGAAATGAAGTTGTATCTAGTGGGTTTCAAATTCATTGGTTTTTATTCACTACAGCTTGGTATTATTCACTATAGCTTGGTATTTCTTCTAAGTTGTGCACTCTTAAATTGTTCTTCTGTACAGAGCAGACAGTTTCAGCAGGTAAGGCACTGTCAGATATAGTGTTTTCTTAATGTAGGTTCATTGATTCTTTTCTGGGACTCAACAAGTTTTAGAGCTTGCTTGGATTACAGCCATTCTATGATTCTGGCATTATCAAATAAGATCAACACATTCCAGTAATTGTAAAAAATGAGAGTCTGTAAATGATGCTACCAAGAGTTTAAAAGTAAAGACATGAGCAACCAACTTCAAGCTAGAACTGTAAACTCTTATTATCACAAACTGTTATTATTGGAATATTTTAATTTCCTTCTCTACTTAGGAGACTGCTTTAAGTACAGCATTCAGGATGTATTATTGAAACATGGTAATACTTTTCAGAAACTACCTGCTGTTATCACTATTATTATGCTGGGAATTACTAATGCTTACCATAATTGTGTCACTTTACATTTTAAGGGTGAATTAATGATGTTAGGCTCATGAGGACAGGTTGCCCACTGTGATCTATGAACATCAATACTTAGTGTATTTTTCTAAATTTGCAGTGAGTAAGTCCAGCAGAATCCTAAAATTATCTCAGTTGCTGGACTCCAAATTGTCAAATAATGTGGATGACTCACTTGCTGGTTATGCTGCTGACAATGAAGTAGTTTTATGAATCCAATATTATATCCAAGGCATTTACTAGACTGGGTAGCAGAGTTTACTTAGACTTCTAAAGTCTATCCATTGATTTGCATTCATACATACACACAAACAGAAATATTTCCTTAGCTTCTATCATATGTAAAACCCTTTGATTCTTTAGGTAATTCAAATATACTAACATAAAGTATCTTCCTTGTCCATAAGTAGCTAAAATGTAGTCAATGAAATAGTCTTGAATCTAAATTATTATAATACATGGTCTGCTATGGAAATATACATGAAGAATGTAAAACTTAATTGATGAGAGTGAGAGAGACAGACAGATGGAGAGAGGAAGACAGACAGAGAGAGAGAGAGAGAGAGAGAGAGAGAGAGAGAGAGAGAGAGAGAGAGAGAGAGAGAGAGAGAGAGAGTATCCAGATCTAATGATGTCTTTAAGGATGTTGACATGGTTTAGGTGAAGTTTTAGATAAAGGGTATTTGCAAGTGTCAATGTCATCTGACATCTCTACTGTACAGTTGCGATGTAAACGGAAATCATACTTTTGAAAAGAAGTATCTAGTTCTGACTTCTGAATCCTAAGTTCAGAAGTGAAACATTTTTGGGTAAACCATGAGGTGCTTAATGAGCCATAACTTTTCGGATGTGAATGACTGCCCCCAAAATAGCAATTTTGACTTATTCTGTCTATTTGGTTGTTTAGTGGGGCTTCTGAGGAACTTGTCCACATTCAAAACTCTAATGTGTTTTGCAAGTATGTTTATAGGATGGCTGAGATGATTGCAGTCATAAGTCATGTCTTTTTTTTTAATAGTAGTTAATGTTTAGAATTTTCACCTTAACTAACTCTGTATGCTGATATCTTTGATCTGAGGAACTACACAGAGAACAGAAATGTGTAATACCAAACCCATAGTTGAATGCCTCTCATCTTGGTCTACTAAATATATACCATTCCTAATGACTTGTTGATTACATTCTCTTTAAAATTAATTAAAACAAAAAAGCAAAGAAAAATGATTTCTTGAAGTGAAGCACCAATATTCATTCATTTCCCCAATCTTGA
>PVKA01004780.1:38307-75171 GCA_004027165.1 Ctenomys sociabilis | reverse complement strand
CACAGTGATATATTTGTACCCATGTTTATAGCAGCAAAACTGGCTATAGCTACATCTTGGAAACAACAAAGGTGCCCATCAACTGAAGAATGGATAAAGAAGATGTGATATTTTTACACAATGAAATATTGTCCAGCTGTAAAACAGGATAAATTTGAGTCTTTTGTTGGTAAATGGATGTAACTAGAGAATGTAATCTTAAGTAAAATAAATCAGACCCACATGTGCAAACATTGTATTGTCTCCTTAGTGTGAGAACCTGAAAGAGGAAAATGGAATCTGAAGAGTTCAGTCGATACTGGGAAAAGGGAATTAATTTATTCAAAAGGAAAGAGTTACTGAGTTGAGAAGAACAGGACAGGGAGTGGAGGAAAGAGATACATCTATGCATGCAAGCAGCATGGTTTGGACAATTCTACTCTGCATTTCTGCAGGTCTATGGTAAGAAGCCATTAAAGTTTTAATTTGTTTCATCTCCATTTTTCAATTGTATGTATTTTTTTCTTCTTAATTTCTTATAGATTTCTTTCTCCTTCTAATTTTACATTCATGTATCTGGTAATATAAACAACTGTTTGGAAGACAATACTATATTACAACAAATACTGTGAAATTCATATTACTTTCTTAAGTGAAATTCTGTATGCCTTTTAAATTTTCTTTTAATTCTAATTTGTACTCTCTTAAAGAAATAAAAAAATATTTTTTGTTAAAAATGATAACTGCTGTTTTTTCTTCTCTATTTTTTCTTTTTTTTTTAGGGGTGAAACTCAGGACCTAGAGTGTTCTAGGTAGGTACTTGTGCCACTAAGCTATCTCTTTAGACAAGTAACTATGCTTTTGACACCTAGGATGTCTTTCAAGGAACAGGATACTTGTGCAGGACTGTTCAAACAAAAGAGTAATCTGAATATATAAAATTCTATAATGAAGGTTAGGTTCCCTTTGGTAAATGCTAAAGGGGATGACCTATGAAGTTTAGAAGGCAGCTGCATTCCTAAAGAACTTTGAAGGTGAGATGATGGCAGGTAAGACTTTTGCTGTCTTAAATATGTCACCACATTATTCATACAATCTATACTGAAAAATAACTTCTTAAGGTTTTTTTTTAAATGAGGTCAATAAAGGGAGATAGCAGAGCAGTTTGAAACTGCCATCAATGAAGTAACTACCATTAAGTTTGGCCAAAAATAATAACTGCTACTGAAAGATAAGATTTGGTGGCTTGATAAGGCAGTAAGACCACTGAGAAAAGGAAACATGGGCAAAAAAGAGAGCTTTCAGAAGATACATTTGTGTGGCAACAACAGAAACAATATGAAGATAATGCAAGTTTGGACTGACCAAGAAGGGAAAGATTTAAGACAGAGTGGTGGTCAGTTAAAAGTGACACAGTGAAAATAGGATGAGATTTACCAAAAGAACATTAAATTTGATATTTTGGAAATCATACAGTAATTTCGTAGAGTGGCAAGTAAAATGGCTTGTGAGTGAAGGAAGATAACATGGGCTGAAGAGTGAGGCAACAGCATACTACAGCTGGTTGCTAGGCACGCTTTTGATGGCTCTTTCATTGTGAAAGCCATCCTAAAAGATGTGAATTGGGGTTCGCATTTCTCAGAGGAGTAAAGCAAATTCTACAAGTAACACATTTGTTGAATAGTCTTTCCAATCCAGTATCTCTATTAAAAATTTTTTATAATCTGTTATATTTGGGGCTTCAAGCATTCTTTGAAGGAGATATTATTTCATTTTCACAGAAAAGGAATTTAGAGGCAGGTTATAAGTGATGCATTTAAATCTTTATCATTAGTAAATTTCAGAGCTGGTGCCAGTTTTGATTGATGCCAGAGGCACAGATAATTTATCCACAGTAAATTGTTAGTGTGTCTCAACTTCATGTTTCCCTGTACAGAGCATAGTCTGGAACTTTATAGAAATTAATTAATGAATGGCATTAAACTCAGGAGTAGAAATTCATTGTTATAGGGTCATGTCGCTAAAGTGCTAAAGTAGTACTTTAAAGGACTAGCCACATATAAATGGTAAAATGGTGGCTGTTGAGGTATCAGCACTTGGTACAAAAACAAAAAAAAAATAAAACTATATTTTCTTTTTGTTCATAGGCTTTTAGGACACACTGGTTCAAAATCTCAACTTCTGTGCTTCCTAGTTGACAGACATTGAGTGAGTCATTGAATTTTCTATGCCTTAGTTTCTTCATTTGTTAAGTAGAGATAGTGATAGCACGTACATCAAAAGATATTTTTAGAAAAATAAATAAGTGAATAACTACAAATTAGAATGATACATGACATGTAAGTGGCAATTAACTGTTAGAGGTATTTTGAAGATCAGTCAGGTCCTGCTTTTCTACTTATAATGCTTTAACCAAATAATTTTTAGGTTTCATTTTCACAGAGGAAAGGGAAATAGAATTTTCAGCCAGAATTCATTTGTTTATTCATGAATTTATACATCTCATATGCATTGAGCTTTAATTGTAAGAGTGAAATGACAAATATGGTGCTGCCTTTCATGGACTTGTGTGGTCTTGATGGAGGAAACAGGCAGGAAACTACAGACAATTGCCATGTGATTGAGTGAGTATCATATAAGGGAAGCCCTTGATTCTGTAGAAGCACACAAGATATGATTTTGAGATTTCCTTAGGTTATAGCAATGTATCTACCAGCTGCCATTTTTTTTTAAATCTTCTGGGATTGACCTCTGAGGTCATTTTTTTTCTTCTCTCATCCAATTTTCGTCATAGTTGTGGAGTGCAGAGAAATCCTGCATTGCAGAGTTCAGGGACTGCCTATGACCTTTCAGTTCCATCTAGCTGCTATCTTATCCTTCATTAATGGATTCTGTAGAAACCTTTTGTGGAGGGATTCTGAATTCAGAGCTAAAGTTCTTAGCTCCGCTGAAAAAAACCAGGCTGGGCAGTATATCAAATCTTGTATGCTGTGACCTTGTCCTGAGGAAAGTGCCATCTATAATGAGCAATGGAACCTCAGCCTACTCATAGTGATTAAAGACTCCTTTGATGTTTCCTGGGCAAAAATCACATCAGCAAATTACATCCTGTCTGTCTCTCCTGCATATAGCATCTTGGAGTGGAAAACTACATTTTCCTTGTCTGACTCGTGGTGTTTAAAATTCTTACTAACAGCTATAAGCTGCTATGCATTGATAGGGTTAGATCAGGATTTGAATCTTAGATCAGTGTCTCAGTATCAGACCTCGGACAATCGCTGATTTTCTCTGTGGTTCAGTTACCTTTTCGCTAAATGGATAAAATAATAACCTTTATTTGGTAGTGCTCTTACAGAATTAAAAATAATTCTTTTGGGCCTCAAAATTGAGCATTCAATAAATGATGTCTTACATTGTATTCACTTTGCTGTGGACCAGTGAGGGTCATGTTACATACTAGAGTGAATGTGTTGTTGCCTTTTGCCATGCATACATTAACTCATAGTACATATCTAGTTAATATTTACTCATTTTTTACCTTGATCTAACAGGTCATACTTTTTGGTAAAAGAAGAGTGTTGCTGGGTTTGGGGATATAACTCAGCAGCATAGGGCTTGCCTGACAAGTGTGAGGTACTTAGATTAATTCCATATACAACTGAAAAGACAAACAAGGATGAGGAGGAGGAAGAAGAAGAGAAAGATGATGAAGAGAAAGACGATGAGAGTGTTAAAACAGGAGGAAGAAGAGACACCAGCCTTGTCTCCTGTGACTCTTTTTCTTATTTTTAGCCCTGTCTTACTAAAGACCCAATTTTCAGCCCTGTAACATTATAGACAGTATATACTGGCTGAATAAGTGCATGGCTGGCTGGATATTTGAATAAGTAAGTAATTGGAAAGAAAGCACTGAGGAGAATGGGAACTGGCTGGAATATGGCTGGTGACTGGTTGCAGCATGGCTGTGCCAAGAGGACACGCGTCAAATCAATGGAACCTAACAGCATAGAGGAGGGGGAGCATTTGTTCATGATGAGATTCCTGCACTACCATTTTGTCCTTAGATTGCTGGAGCTTATAAGTAGGAGGTTGATGTCATTTACTTAGGTCCGCAAATGAACTCCCAGTAACCAAAATGACTGGATTGGCGTCACTTTTTAAAAGAACTAAATTAGTAATATTGAAGTAGCAAAGGAATAATTTTCTGAAGAAAAAAGACAATACAGTGGGAATGAGAATTGGTACTATGACTCTCAAAAACAATTTGGCATTATTTGGAAAGCTGAAGATGCACACATACCTTATAGTCTAGTGATTCTACTCTGATGCACATCTGCTAAAGGACCAAGCAATATGCTCTCAGTGGCATATTATTTATCACAGAAAAAAACGTGAAAGTAACCTGAATGTACAGCTTCAAAAATATGAATTTTTGGTATATGAATGCAATGAAATACATACAGGAGTACAGATTATTCAGCTAGGGCTGTGTGCAGCAACACAGATGAATTTCAAAAATCACAATGCTGAGTGAGTTAGGAAAAATATAGAAAAATATGCACATTAAATGCAAAGAAAAGTTATATGTTATTTATGGATATATGTGAAATAATTGTTAATATGCAAAGAAATAGCACCAAATTTATAACAGTGCTTCCTAGTGAGGAAAGGAGAAAATAAAATTAGGAAAAGAAGCATGAGAGGCTTCACTTACATCTGTGATTTTTTTATATAATAGAATGAATGGTGGATATGAAAAAGCTTGAATTATTTGTTGTGTACCTTAAACTTTTAAAATATGAAAGGAAGTTTAGAAACTGTACACTTGAAGCATTTTTCTGGAAGACTAGGAACCAGCATTTCTGGGCATAATCTGTTTTCATTGTTGTCTATACAGTTAAAAAGCCAATCAAGGGGCCGGGGAGATGGGTCAGTTGAATAAGCACTTCCCTGGCAAGTGTAAGGACCTGAGTTCAATCCCTGGTTCTGCAAAAAAAAAAAAAAAAAAAAAAAAAAAGAAGAAGAAGAAGAAAAAAAGAATTAAAAAGCCAATCAAATATGGGAAGTATTATTGTTTATGGAGTATTTCTAAATCTCCACGGGCTGGGGAGACGGCTCAGTAGAATAAGCGCTTCCCTGGCATGCAAAAGACCCTGAGTTTAATCCCCAGTCCCACCAATAAATAAATAACCAGAACCAGGGTCTTTTGTAGTGAGGCCTAAAGAAGAATAATAACTTTACTATTTGCCATTAGATATCTTTTCATATGGAAATTGCCAAATTTTATTTTTTTTTTGCTGATAGCAACTGTGAGATTAAATGATTAATTTTCAAAATCAATTTTCATCTAACTGGTTTCTATAAAGTTTGATATCTCTTGTACCAAGAAAACATTGATTTTTGAGGAAACTAAAGCTTACTTCGATTATCTGAAAAGTGTATTAGCACTGTAGTTCTTCTGTAAATTAAGCACATTGTGCAAAATTCCAGAATCCCATGCCTAGGTGATCAGCCATTTTTATTTTAAAGTTGCTTTATCTATGCAGAGATATTAATGCAAATAGAAAACTCATGCTCTGGTAAACAAAAAGGGTTAATAGGAGAGATGTTTTGAAAAATTCAATAAAAAATCCATGTAACGAATTTGCAATAATGTCTATGCTTAGTTTTTGGTGTATTGATTACTTTGGCTGAACACCTAATGTTGGAAACCACTGTTAGTAATATATCATAATTAGTTGCACCAAAGCAGCTTTCCATCACTAGAAATATCTTGCACATGAACATGGCCTAAATAAATATCTAAATTAACTTCCAATTAAAATGCATATTATGCATATTATGTTGTTGGAAGTTTTTCTCCTTAGTTATTACAATAAATCACTAGAAAATTCCTTAGAAGACTTAGATGGAAGCTGATGATTAATTGTGTATTGACAATGAAAGATGTAAACAAGAAGAAGTGATGAGTTCTTTTCCATTTAGAACATTTGGTTGGCCCTTCTAGTTACTTTAGGTTGGACTGGACATTGTGAATGGATTTTGAGCTGAATTGAAAAGAATAATTGTTGACACAAAGCTGGTCTAATATAATGTCTCATTTTCCTAATTTACAGAATGCTGCCAAAGGTCTGATGGGAAGAGGCCAATTAACTTGGCAATTAGTTCTTTCATTCTTAGTAAATAGAAATCTATAGGTTTTGTGTCACAGAATTTGGTGAAATGAAAATAATTGTTTCCTCTTAACTGGCAACACTGTGAATATATAAGAATGTCTACCATTGTTATTCTTTATGTTACAGCCAAAAATGCATTTTTAAGGGAATTATTTTGGAAGTTAATAAATCAGTTATGTATGACACTTTAAAAAATGTTCAAGAAGGATAATAAGAACATGAGAGGGCCTTGGAATCTTGCAGAAAATATCCTTGGTGAGCCCTAACCCAGCAGAAATTAAGTTCCCTAAGCTTATCATTTTGTCTTCTTCATCCTGGTATCTTCTGTTCCTAGCAGAGCACATATTGGAGGTGCAGAGCAGGCATTTCTGAATGCACAAAGGGACAAAATCATGAAGAAGAATGAAAAAAATCTGAATTCTTTTGAATACAATAGATTAAACATTGTTATTTACAAATATATGAGTGAGCCTAAAACACATAAGTTAGACCATAAGACCTGCTAGAACTTTACAAATGCAGTAGGGAATGAAAATAATCCTGAAGAGAAAATGGTCAGTGCTCTTGTACTAAACCAGTAGCTTCTAAAGAAGCAAAGTAGCAGTATCCATAACTCTGTAGCACATTTAGAAGTATCAGCACAAATTTCCAAGGATGTAGGATAGTGTAACATGATTCAATGATATAAGATACTCACTAGTAAGAGTTTCCAAACAATGGTTAGTATATGCAGAAATAAAATAGCACATAACTTCTACAAGGTCCATTAAATTGAAAGCAAGAAATGGTTGTGTTCTCATAAGAAAAAGTCAATCAAGAAATAAGGTGTAGGGGCCGGAGCGATGGCTCAGTAGAATAAGTGCTTCCCTGGCAAGCACAAGGACCTGAGTTCAATCTCTAGTTACATAAAAAAAGAAAAGGAAAAGGAACAAGGCATTGAGGCTCTAGATTCACCAGAGAAGCAAGAAAGATCTAGAAGCAAAGGCAGAATCCCCAATTATATATTTTGACTAAAGAGGAAATAATAAGGAAATTGAGATTCATGCAGCAAGTCATAACTGGGCATGCTCCAAACACACTGATACCCATCTTGAAATAGATGAAATAATTCAAAATTGTCTTCACTAGCAGTGAGGCTAAGGGAGTGTCAGTCTCTAATCATAAAGACCTTCAACTTCTACATCAGGGAGGCATGAAGGGAACAAACAGGTGGGTCTTGTAGGCAGAAAATTAGTCATAGTCCCTAACTCCTGACAAAATATTACACAGAAGCATGTGTTCTTTCCAAAGTAAAAGTACATTGGTAACAGCAGTAATGATGGCAGTAACAGTGTAACACTTCAATTTAGTGAGCAATTACCTCTTACTAGATGGATATTGACATTTTGTATGTATTCTCAAATTCTTATAAGAACCCTAAGGTATAAACCCTAGTAATACCTTTTCTTTAACATTTCACAGATATTAAGTAACAAACTGGTATTAACAAATCTGGTGAATTATGGAGCTAGGATATGAACCCAGATGGGATGATGCCTAAGCCCATGTTTGCTATTATTACATGTAATACACAAATAATGTATTATGAAGTAGATACAATGGTGAATAAATATTAAAAGAAATGGATTTTATTATTAATCTTATTCATATGACAATAAAATAAAGTATATTTCAGGTGGTGATTGAATAAACACATACTGGCAGTGTACTATGTACTAGAGATATAGGAATCAAACTTACTCTTAATTTTTTAAAATGTTTTCCATATTCTACAGAGACATAACATTATTTTAGGGTAATAATATGCTTCTCTTTTGCAGTGTTAACAACCTAAGTTTGTAGATCAAAAATTAGAGAAATATAAGGGCTGCAAGGACAGCCAACAATTTATACCTAGCCTTTCAGGGTCCGTTAGGACTCAGGACATAGGAGAACCTGTACTGCAACTCAGCTGTGTCCCAAATTTTATGATCAAGGAAATTATGGGACCATAAAGGAATGTGATTGATGATGTACGATGTGCCAAAGGAGAATCACTTGGAGAGAAAACATTCTCTCAGGCTTTCACAGAGAGCAAGTTGGTTAAGCAATGGCCATGACTCATCCACATGGCTGACACAGTCAAAGGATCTACAAAGGGTGGTATAGGGTTTTAGGATAAATACTGAGGGGACTTACTGACCTTGTGTCAGATACAGAAGTTACATTTCTTGTTATGTAAGTCTTGCTTTATCTTGGTCTTAAGCATGAAGCAGAAAAGTGTTGAAATGAGGTATGAAAAGTGAAGCCATGTTAATGTACTGAGCTATGGAAGGCTCAACTTATCAGATTCAGACATTGCCAGTCCTGTGGATAACCCACTACTATTGTGGACTACTGGACTATATTGAAATATTTTGCTGAATTCAGGTACCTGAATTTTTTGGATGGCAATGGAATAGCCATCTCTCACAAAACTAAACAAAAACACAGGATATAAATTAATTACCATTTTGTATCTGTATATACAAAATAGGATAGATATATAGCTACTTTCTCTTAAGAAGAGAAAACTAAGAAGAAAGAATTAACTAATAAAGAAATAGTTAACTAATAAAATGATGAAACTTTGCTTTGGCCAATACTTGCTTGTACTAATAAGGAAAAAACGAAAGAAATATTATTTGTACTAGTAGTGTTTGGACAGGATATCATGTCTACATATTGTGCTATGAATGACTACTATAAAGAGCACAATATACAATGTATTAATTGCTGTAACTCTCATCAACATGTTTTGAAACTGTCTCATTGCAATTTTTCTTGATAAAATTAATAATAAATAAATGAAAATAAAACATACACAATCACTGTACTCACAACCTTTAAAGTCAAGATAGGAACTATCCTCAGTTAATGATAATTTAAAGAAAATAGCTGCAAAGCGAGATAATTCATGTCTTTGATCACTGGAAAAATTTAATGTAAAAAACTTCTATCAAAAGAATAGGATAGCACAATGGTTACACACATAGAACTGGGATAAGAATCAATTCATAGTTTTATCTTTTAGGATTTTCAAGGAAAAAAAACTGCTCTAGATATTCAGCCAATAAGAATGAGTGACAGACTTATTAAGAAGTAAATCAGAAGGGTTGTAGGGCCTTTAAGCAGTTAGCAACAACAGGAAACTGTTTAGATTTCACTGGTTATTAAGGCAATTGAAGGTTTTCTTGCCAGAACCTAAAAGCCAGAGTGCTTGACTGAAGCTAAAATCTAAGCAGCTGCTGTTCGGTTAGACCTGACACTGTGGTGGAGTCACTTTCTGCTCTGGCATTCCCGCATCTCTTGTTCTGCACTTTTCCACTAATTCATACCAGTGATCAAGAGTATGAAGGACTCCAAATACTGGGAAAACAGAGAATGTTTCTGTGGTGAGAAGCAGAGCAGGGGAAAGGAAAGAAAGGAGACATTAAAGCAATTAGTGGCCAAAGTGAGGTTTCATTGTTTTATCAGTTATCATAGGTAATATCCCTATTCCTTAAGTTTCTCCACTTATAATATTTTGAAAAAGCACATTCCCATATAGCATTTGTGAAAATAAATAAGTAGACACATGTGATGTATTTAGAATAGGACTTGGCAAACTAGGAGCCCAGTGAACTTTAGGTTACAATTCATACTAAGACCTATTATCTTACTCAGAATTACCCAATTTTTGTATTTCCTGAAGAAGAGAAAGATGCAGGAAGTCATAGCTCCTAACAAACAGCAACTGGAAATGAGATTTATCATTTTTATTTATAGTATCTCTCATTTCAAGCCATTCAATAAAGCTAAACAGTAGTCAGGCAAGAATTTAAGGAAAATCAGATATGACCTAATAGGCTTAGCTTCTTCCAGAATGCTCAGCAGAAAAGACTGTATGAAATTAATTGTGTTAAATTAGCATGATTCCAGAAGATTAAAAATAAGAGCCATAAGAGAACATTATTTTTAATTTATTCCTGAAGCAAATACTCGGAAACCATTTTGATGCATACATATTAGTCCTAAATCCTCCCTTATGACATCATCAGAATTCTAGAATAAGAAATGAAAACTGGTGGCAAAAGAGAGAATGAAATTAAGATGGAAATTTTTTCACTCCCAACAAGATATCTTCATTCGTGTATCACTATTTAGCACTACCCACACTATTGTCACTTGTTACAACATGGATGGATCTTGAGGATAGTATTTTTAGTAAAATATGCTAGAAATGAATAGGCAAATATTCAAGAGTGTACTTATTTTTTATGTATTTAGGACAGGGTCTACAGTATCTCACTACATAAATCAGACTCATAATGACATCTCACTACATAGATCAGACTTGGGGTGATTTTTCTGTTTTCAGCCTCCCAAGCACTGAGATTACAGGTGCACACCACAATGCCCGGTGTCAACTGAAATCTCAGCAGGGCGAGCTAGCACTGAATGCTGGTGATTGAACCCCTGCCATTGCACTTTGCCTAAGCAGGCGCTTTAGTCTGCTGAGCTATCTTACCAACCCTTCAAGAGTACTTATGAAACTAGTCAACTGATTGGTGCTTACCTCAGACTAAGCATGGGTTGGATAAACAAAGTGTTGCCTAAATTATAAAGTTACAAATATGTAGGAAGAATATATTATATTTTTCAACCACATGGAATGATGATTACAGTTAATAATAATATATAGTTGAGTACTTTAAAATAGTAAAAAATGTTCTTATCACAAAGAAATGGGAAATATTTGAAGTGATGGATATGCTAATTTCTCTGATTTGATCATGCTAGTTTCTTTGACTTGATCATTCTACAATATGTACTTCTACTAAAGTATAACTCTGTACCCCATAAATATATCATCATTATTTTTAAATTAAAGAAATATACAACTTTAAAAAATTAAAATCTTAATGTCGACACCAATAAAAATAGCAACAAAAACAGTATTTCATAAAAATGATAGTGAAAGAGAGCTCTTGTGCTCTTTGATTACCTTAAAACTTATATCACATTACTAAAGGGCAAAAATGACATAAAATGTTGAAAAAATGAAGACATTTATTAGATTAATGTATTATTCTGTATGAAAATGAAGAAGCATTTGAAGCATCAGAGTAAAATGAAGAAACAAAGAAATCTCTACATCTACCAGTAATCTTTAATGCTTGAATGCTGAAAGAGACTCAGTGTATCTGTTGCTTTCAGGCACTGTGCAGGAGACAGATTGGTAATAGTGTAGCAGGTTTGTAATTATTGTTTATAATTCTAGTTTCTTCACCTTGAGCCCATTGGATTACTGAACTTCCAGAAAATTCTAACATCTTTGAAAGAAATAGTTCATCAAGGCAGAGCAGATAGATTTCTGCAAATACATGTAAAACATTGTTTGCTGTTTACGTTACAGTTAAAATTGTGACATTGGTGAGTATCTCTGTTACTCTTCTCTTGTTGGTGGGACAAATACCTGGCACTCAAAATTATGAAAGGAAAGGTTTTAGCTCAAAGTTGCTGAATATTCAGTCCATACTCAGCTGGATCCAAGGCACGGTGGCAAATGGCACAGTGTCAGTTCATGGTGGCAGAATATAGCAAAAGATCAAGAGCAAAAGGGAGAAGTAGCAGCAACAATGGCTACAGAGAGCAAGTTTGTCTCCTCATGTGGCATTCAGGCTATCTGCCCCAGGCTGGGCATTGTACTCACATCCATAATCCCAGCTGCATGGACAACCACATTCCCAGTAGATCATGAGTTAGTCATAAAGTCTAGAAGTCTCCCCATGACTCCATGTGGCTTTGAGGAGAAAACTAGACACAAACCATAACATGAAGATGTTAGATATTTTTGTTTACATTGGAATATTGAAACATTAATAAAAACAGCATGGGGCCAATTATTCTATTAACTTAAGCTGTTGGCTCTCCTTTTGCATCCCTGATTAAGTTATTTTAAATTGTTCCTTTGGGGCATGAACTGTGCAGGTAGGTGTACCATGCTCTGCAGAATTTTTGTATGTTCAGACTTGGAAGAAATATTTATTAGATTGTATTTTGTATAACAATTTTTCCTAGTAAGACTGTGACCATTATGAGGGAAGAAATTGATCTGTCCTATTTAGCATTGTCTCCCCACTGGTCAGCATAATGCCTGCCAAACGGAAGGCATACAGGAATTATTTGTTGGATAAATGAATTAAAGTTTCTAGTCACTAGTAGATGTTTTAAAAGGTGTTCCTGAAAAATCTGCTAGCAAGTTTTGAGGATATTACCCAAAGTGTACATAAATTTTACACAAAAATTGTGTTTCTGCTAGAAGGTTATCTTTAGAGAATTACAGTTGTTTGTAAGTTTTATCTGTAATATTACAAAATTCCAGAATAGTAATACTTTGCTTAATGATATATTGATAGGCACTTCCTCAACTTCTTTTCAGTAGAATCTCTAACTTCCATGCTATGTACAGTCAAGTTGCCTTAAGGTTTGGGAAGCTGGATTTATCAGCTGGTGCTTTAGCATATATGATATATGAAAGTAATAGGGAACAAATTCAGCATTACTGTTCATGGCTTTTGGAAGCCGATAAAATTTTATCTCAGAATAGTGCAGCTTTCTAGTTGAGTTCCAAAGAACATTTGTCCTAGAAGATAGGAGGTAGGGAAAGGTTTTGTGATCAAATACTTTTATGTTATTCCGTAGTCTAATCATATTTTGAAATTTACATTGTATCTTAATTAGCATAATAAAAACTCAAAAATTATTCAGTAAACAAACCTATTTTTTAAGTCTGAGTTTTTCAAATCGAATGAATTATGGGATTTTCCGCTCTTATTAAATTTATAAAAGTTTATTCAACTGACAACTGTTATGAAAACATAGTAGAAAAAAGATGTTCTACCTATCAAACATGTCAAATAAAAAAAAAAAAGGCAAGTCTTTCTCTGTATCCTTTACTTAATAGCTATGTGACATGAGTATTAGGCTTCCAAGGCCCAGTCTCCACATTTTCTTAAATGATAACACTATATGACCTCAGGTACAAGATTAAAGTTTTATTTTCACAATTTAATGTTTTTGAAGTCACAGAATGCTAAGGTGTACTCAACATTTTGTTTATTTTTCTAAGAAGAGTTGTATTAACTTGATAGTTTATCCTATAATTTGTTACAAATAAAGAAATGTAGTAAACTTCTGACATTTTAGGGTTGTGAAAATCAAATCATTCAATACATAAGGAAATACTGAGTAAAAATTTCCCCCTGCAAAAGTTTATTTTTATAGTTGGTTTCTATGTTTTGAACTGAAAACACAAGATAGATGTTGGTCATAGTTTCAAAGTTATTTGCTCATGAACAAACTAATCCAAATACCATAAATTATTTTATTTCAATTTCATTTGCTTGCTTACCTTGGTTTACATTATAGCTCTGAATTACCTATGACATAGTCCTGAAACCAAAAATTACCAATTTTTAATTTTTGGTAACAATTTATAGCAAAATAAATACTTTGAATATGTGTTTGATTGACATTAGTTTGTGTCAAGCTGTCCCCCAAAGTCTCTCATGCATTCAATGAAGCAGGCTTCTAGAGTGTGTGATTAATTCATGAACCAATGTAGAGACTAAAGATGTGAGTGCCATACTCGTCCTGGGGTGGGTACCCTGAATACTATATAAGGAGGGGAGAGGGGCTAGAGAATTGCTGATCTTTCCTTTGCTCTTTTTACTGTTGTCTGCCACCATGAGCTGCTGTCCTCTTCTATGTGCTGCTCTACCTTGGAGCCAGCCAAGTATGTATTGAAACTTCCAATAATTATGAGTTGAACAAACCTTTCCTTTTTTAATTTTGAGCGTTGAGTATTTTGCCCTAGCAATGAGGAAAAAGTAACTGAGACACAGACTAAAGGCAAGGGATACCAAAGGATCTTCAGATGACACATATCGGGTACTTGGAATGGCTATTCAGGTATTAAGAGTCAGGAAGAGAGTGTGATAAATAACTAGTTATGGGGAGACAAATTGAGTGAAGCCCACCAGACAAATTCCATTAACAGAGTGTGTATAGAGAAAGGAGTAGAGTTGCCACACAATTCTGCCACAGTTTACAGCTCAGATCTGCTGAACACATCATCTTGGAAATTGATGTATCTTCCAGAGGAAAAATGCCAAATACAATAGTGGCCACAAGGCCGTTGCTGTGAGTGTCCAACCTAGCAACCACTGTCTAGTGCCTAATAGTTGTAGCTCTCTTCCTATTGGATAGGAGAACCCAGCTAAAGAAATAATCATAGGAGAGAGTCTCCTGAGATTAACGCACTAAGGAAGGTGCAGGACAGATAATAATTTAGAGAATAGTGATTGAGCTAGAATCAGCAAGCCATAGTGACAGAAAGGAACAAAGTCACAGTTCTGATTAGGGATATGTGGAACTAAGGTTTGAGGGATCTGTGGTAGGTACAGTTTGCATGGACATGGCATGGTACTACGGGTGAAGAAAAGACACTAGATCAGAACCTGAGCAGACCCTGTCTTATTGCCTTTCTCCAATAGCATAAAGCTCTGTGCCCACATGACATACTAGTCACTGTCTTCCAATCAAGTGGCACAGAATGTTCCTCATGTAGGATTCATTGCTCTGCCCATCAAAAACTATTGAGCTTCATGGACTTGCTAGACCCTTCTTGTAATTGTTGATTGATCATATAAATTTGAAAAGTTTAAAGACTTAAATAAGTTTGATCCAGAATTTTACATGCTAGGATACAGAGGATCCACCTTAGCAAAGCTAAGGACAGTATATATGGACAGTATAAAAGGGGAATGAAGAAACATAGACTCACTTCCACTCCTTGGAAGAACTCGTCTTCTCCTTCAGTTTGACCATGTTCTTCTGGCTTCCAGTGAAGACTGTTTGGCTTCCACCTCAGATTGTTCAGCCTCTGGTATAGAGTTTTCAGCTTTCCATCACAGATCCATCAGCCTCTATATATAAGCTTGTATGGGATACTGATACACTTCCCATCAATTGTTTGCTGCAATGCAAACAGAAGGTCCTTTCTTGACTGAGCACTAAACACCACTGAATTTAAGGGCTGAATAAAATCTCTTTGTGATTTGCAGATGGAGTTTTCTGTGTGCAGAAAGCTGGTGACAGTAGGTATCAGCAGGTTCAGAAGTTGTTGAGACATGAATAAAGAGCAGACATAAGTGGTTGAAAGGATTATCACAAAGGAATGGGGTACAGACAAAGAAGTATGTCAAGAGATCAGAAGAAGACTTTGTAAAAGACCAATCTCTGTGTCCTTTTTGATGCAATTGAAGATGTCCCATCATAAGAGGGAAAAGCCCCACTTTAATCAGGAGTATTCAGGAGACCTAACAGAGCTCTGCCTGCAGAGAGAACAAGAAACAGGCTAGGCAGTACAACTAGTACAACTGAATTCAATACCCCTTTCATTCACTGGAAGCCAAGAGAACAAATCGTTAGGGGGTGGGGGGAACCACTAGGAACATTTAGCATCCTACTCACAACCATAGATGTCTGGAGCTCAGCTCCTCACAGTTGCAACAGGGCAAGATCTCTATTTTTGAACTAAGGGGGAAGAGCACCTTGGTAGAATCCTTACTACAGAACAAATAGGACCGAAAACTATTATTCTTTTTGTATCTGTTCAGCTTTATCATTTATGTTTTCATTTTTTCCTTTTTCTTATATATGTGAGGCATTTATAAGTTGGAAAATAAGAATAAGAAATAATTAGTTCTTTAGACAGTATGTTTCATGGTTATGTTAGACTAATCCTTATCAAAAATTGTACATGGTAGATTCAAACACAAGTTTTGTATTAGCATTTTAACTAGTTCCAATTTTTTAAAACTTTATTTTCATTTTTAAAGGGAATAAAGAATTTTTTAAAAGGAGAGCATTAGAAAAATACAGATTTTCACTAAACAAAATCATAGGAATTCAACAATATTTGCTGTATTACACATTATTGTCTGTAAATTAGTTGTTCAGATTATCAGATATAAGCATAAAAAATTGTTTAAAAAATGGTCAAACACTAAAAAGAGAAAAAGTCATTAACTCTTCCTTTCAATGGTTTTAAATTTTTATACCTTCCTCTAGTATTTAATTGTATTTCCCTGAATATTGTCAAAGTGGCTATAACACTATCATAATACGTAAATTTAATACAATTCCATTTAGAAAGCCAGCATCATGCTTCATAGAACTAAAAACAAAATCCTACCATTTATTAAAAAAACAAAACAAAACAGAATAAACCCATGAAAACAAAGCAATCCTGAGAAAACTAAACAGGAGGTATCACCATCTAGGATTTCAAGTCATATTACAAAACAACAATAATAAAAACATTATGGTACTGGAATAAAAATATACATTTTGACCAGTGCAATAGGATCAAGGATATAGGAGCACTCTCATACATCTTCAATCGTCTGATTTCTGACAAAGAGGACAAAATCATATGCTGGAGAAAAAATCCTTTCTAACAAATGTGCTTTGGACTTTGGTTATTTATAAGCAGAATGATTATTCTATACTCATATAATCTCATTCTGTAATAAAGTCAAACAAAACTGGATAAAAAGCCTAGATTTAAAAACGTAAGCACTGAATGTATTAGAGATAAAATCGATACAATTTTTAGAGAAATAAGCACTAGCAAGTAGTTTCTAAAGAGAACCCCAATTGCATAACAAATAATATCAATAACTAAAAATGGGATTATAGAAAATTATAAATTTTAGCATTGCAAAAGAAACAATAAACAGAGCAAAGAGACAACCAACAATAAAAAAATTAACAGCTACACCTCAGAGAAAGAAACTCAGAACTGATAGGGAAATTCAGTAGCATAGCAGGATACAAAATCAATACGCAGAAGTCAGTAGCATTCCTCTATACAGATAACAAACACACTGAAAGGGAAACTATAGAAACAATACCTTTCACAATAGCACTGCAGAAAATGAAATACCTTGGGATTCACTTAACCAAGGAAGTCAAAGATCTTTTCACGGAAAATTACAACACCCTAAGAAAAGAGATTATGGAGGATTTCAGAAAATGGAAAGATATTCCATGCTCCTGGATAGGAAGAACCAACATCATGAAGATGGCCATACTTCCAAAATTGCCGTACAGATTTAATGCAATCCCTATCAAACTACCACCAACATACCTCCCAGATATAGAAAAATCAATCCTAAAATATATTTGGAACCACAAACGACCTAGAATAGCAAAGGCAATCTTGGCCAATCAAGACAAGGCAGGAGGCATCACAATTCCTGACTTGAAATTATACTACAAAGCCACTGTGATAAAATCAACATGGTATTGGCAACAAAATAGACCTGAGGATCAGTGGAATAGATTAGAAGATGCAGAGGCATCTACGAAAACACTCAGCCATCTTATCTTTGACAAAGGGGCTACACAAGCTCGCTGGAAGAACGATAGCCTCTTTAACAAATGGTGCTGAAAACATGGCTTTGTACATGCCGAAAATTAAAAATTGACCCAGCTCTATCACCATGCACTAAGTTAAAGTCAAAATGGATTAAAGATCTAAACGTTAAAACAGAAACACTCAATCTCCTGGAAGAGAAAGTAGGAGGAACTCTTGAAGACATAGGGGTAGGTAAAATGTTCATGAAGAAACTCAGAATAAAAGACCTATTAAAACACGAGCAATTAAAATTAATAAACACTTTCCAAAAGAAGAAACACAAGTGGGCAATAAATACATAAAATATGTTCTGCAACTTTAGCCATTAGAAAAATAAAAACTAAAGTAAAATTTAGATCACATCTTACTCCATTAAAAATTGCCATCATCAAAAACCCAAACAAATTCTGGTGAAGTTGTTGGGGGGAATCCTATACATTGTTGGTGAAAATGGAAGCCAGTACAACCACTGTGGAAAACTGTATGGAAATCCATCCAAAAATTAAACACAGAAATTCCATTTGAGCAGCTATATTTCTGAGTATTTTTCCAAGAGACTTAAAGTCATCATATTTTAAGGGTACATGCATATCCATGTTTATAGCACATAACTCACAATAGCTAAATAAGAGAAGTAGCTTATATGCCTTTCAATAGATGAATGCATAAATAAGTATGCATAAAGATCAGCCATAAAGATCACAATACGAAGTGAAATAAGTCAGACACAGAATGTTAAATATTGGACAGTTTCTTTTATATGAGAAACCTAAGGTAGAATAATTTAAAGATAAAAATAAAAAAAAATATGGTAGAAGACAAGAATGTAGAGTTTGTGGAGATGGAAAGGTGATCTTAGAGAAAAGGGAATGGGTGGTGTTGGAGGGAATGCCTAGATAAAATGAATCAATATGTATATGTGCCAATTTACAACATGGATGCAATTATTATGTGTCACAAACACTTAGTAATATATTTTTCTGCCTTTAAGAAAGTAATTATGTTTTAAATTTATTTGGTTTTTACAAATTTATTTTCTATAAAGGGAATTTTTTTATAAAGTAGAGGCTTGTTGGAGTTCGTCTGGGTAATTAATTCATGAGCAAGTATTTAATGAACCTTGTTTTCTTCTACAGTAAGAGCTATGAGCTCGGTGGACTAAGTGCCTGCTTAGGTAAGCACAGAGCCTGGGGTTTGATCCCTGGTACTACATGCCATGCCAGTTTTGCCTCCTGAGTGTACTGAGCTGGCCACTGAGTCCGGATGTGGTGGAACATACCAGCAATTCCAGTGCTAAGGAGGCTGAGAACAGGAGGATCACTATGAGTAAGAGCTATGCATTGAGACCCTGTACCAAGTACATTAAAAAAAGAGAAGAAAGCAAGAATAGGCTGCATAGTGGGTATTTACAATGAAGGTCACTACCCTAGAGTAGGTCACAGTCCAATGTTCTCTGTAGACTAGTAACTATGTAAGTGACACGAGGCAAGTATTTACATTACAGTCAAAGGAATCAGAGAGTAATTCATATTTGTAAAATGTAGATGTATCTTGAAATACCACAGCAGGAGCTATTAGGGATGTGTAATTGAGGAATCAACAATAGTGGGGATAAAAAAACTTATAAACACAATGAATGCATAAAAATCCATGCACACAGAAGTACAGTTAGGCGAAATTCTATGTGTTCCCTAAGAGTTGTCCAACACATCATATTTATCTGGTATGAACGTTTAGTGGAATCATAACAGAAGACAACTCTGAAAGTTTTGAGGTGTCTGTGAAAGGTCCTTGCATACCAAGGTAACATTTTTGGTCTGTACAATGGAGAGGATGGCACAACATTAAAGAATGTAAATTGGAAAATAACATCAGCTGTTTTCATCTTAGAAAAATTTCTGTAGTGGCACCCTGAAGCATGGATTAAAAGCTGGCAGTACTAGAAGAGGAAAGAGCCTGTTGTAACAATCTAGTGAAAGCATTGTTTTTGCTAAAAGAAGTCAATATTGTTATACTGAGAAGATACGATTGTTCTAATTTAAAATTGAGAGGTTAGGAAGAAAAATGAATTTAGGGAAAAGATACTGATTTTACTGCCATGATTATTTTCTTTTTTTAATTCATTCTTTATTTTATTGAAGTACAAATATCAATCAGACAGATTTATGACACCTTAACAAGACAGATTCAATAAATTAATACATTGCAAACTGTTTTCATACTGCTTTGGTATCGTACAAGGTGCATACATGATACCATAATCACAGACATTATTATAGCACGTCTCTTATCAGCAAATTAAGAGTGCAGCTGTTTACTTATCTTATTTTTATACCTGAATTATATCAAAAATTCAATAATTATTTTCCTAGTGGATGCCCATAGTATTAGAATCCAACATAATATCCTGTCCAACCACCATCAGTGCAAATCTTGCCTCTCATAGGATTATGTAGAAGCACAGCGTTATCTATCCCAAATGTAATGCCTATACATACACATCATGATTTTTTCTTTCTATACCCCTTCCTTTGTCTACACCTGTCAAAGATGGGCACTCCATTGTCATTCAACTAACTTAGGTGCTTGAACTGGAAAACACAATGCAACACAGTCCAGCATTCCACAACGATAGTGAGTTATTCAAAGAAGTTATCGACCATAGCCATTTACAGCTCAACTTAATATTATGGCCCCGCGATGTACACTTCATTTTTATACTTTTCTGCTGGATGTTTGAGACCTAGATAGAGCAAGACTTATATACCAACACATGTATTTTATGTTTCTTATGTGGTCAGTGAAGTCCCGTCAGGGTTTATCTTGTACTCCTGTACCTTATTATCTAGATCCTTTCTGTCATCCATGTGGATAAGTGAGGGCCAATGCTTGACCAGTTTGCTCTCTGTGAGAGCCTGAGAGAAAGTTTTCTCTTCATGTGACTCTCCTCAGGCACACTATAGAACTTTGATCTCTTTCCTCTGTGGCTCCATAATCTCCTTGTTCAGAAAATTTGGAGATGCACTGAGTTTCATGATGTTGCAGTACAGGTTCTCCTATGTCTTGAGTCTTCGCTGACCTTGAAAGGCTAGAGCCAAAATGTTGGCTGGCCTTGTGGCTCTTCTATTTCTCCAACTCTGACTTGTGAACTTAGGTTGTTAACCATCTACAAGAAAAGCTGATTAGTATCCTGCAGCATAGGCCATTCACTTTGCCTTATCTGACTCAAATGATTTTAGTTGCTGTTGTACGTTTCCCTTTGTATTTCTGCTTTTTGCTTGCTGTACTAGGGAGACTATATGATATTTACACATGTGTGTCTGGTTTATTTCACTTATGAGTATATGTTCAAGTGGCATCCACTTCAGTATAAATGCTTCAAACTTATCATTCTTAATAGCTGAGTAATACTCCATTATATAGAAATACTGCATCTCTGTCAACCATTCCTCATGTGATGGACATCTTGGTTGTTTCTAAGATTTTGCTATCACACATTGTGCTGCTATAAACATAGGTACACACATATCACTATGATACAATGTATTCAGTTTCTTTGGGAAAATTCCCAGTAGGGGGATAGCTGGCTTGAATGGGATTGCTCATCCTACTGTTTTGAGGAGGCTCCACACTGACCTCCACAATGGTTGTACCAGTCTACATTCCCACCAGCAGTGGAGAAGTGTTCCCTTATCCCTACAACCTCTCCATTAAGTATACATCGTGGGGCCATAATATTAAGCTGCGCTGTAAATGGCTATGGTCGACAATTTATTTGAATAACTCTCTATTGTTGTAGAACGCTGGACTGTGTTGGATTGTGGTGTCGAGTTCAAGCACCTAAGTTAGTTGAATGTCAATGGAGTGCCCCCCTTCGACAGGTGTAGACAAAGGAAGGGCTGTAGAAAGAAAAAATCATGATGTTTCCTCTGTCTGAATGCTTATTAGTTAGGATTTTTTCTAAGTTAGTTGAATGACAACTGAGTGCCCACCTTTGACCGGTGTAGACAAAGGAAGGGGTGTAGAAAGAAAAAAATCATGTGTGTGTATAGACAGTACAGTTTGGATAGATAATGCTGTGCTTCTACATAATTCTATGAGAGGCAAGATCTGCACTGATGGTGGTTGGACAGGATATTTTGTTGGCTTCTAGTACTATGGTCATCCACTAGGAAAATAATTATTGAATTTTTGATATAATTGAGGTATAAAAAATAAGATAAGTAAGCAGTTATACTCTTAATTCACTGATAAGAGATATCTGCTAAAATAATATCTGTAAATATAATATCATGTATTCACCTTGTATGATACTGAAACATTATGAAAACTGTTTGCAATGTAATAATTTATCGAATCTGTATTGTTAAGGAGTCTTGAAACTGTCTGATTGACATCTGTTGTTCAATAAAATAAAAAAAAAGTAAAAAAAAGAAATTCTTTAGTTGTTCTTTGTCGTGAAAATATTTCAGTTCTCCATTAAACTTGAAAGAGAGTTTTGCAGGGTATGATAGTCTGGGCTGGAATTTGTTTTCGTGTAGGACTTGAAGAACTCTGCTCCGTGCTCTCCTTGCTTTCATTGTTTGTGTAGAGAAGTCGGCTGTAATTCTGTTGGGTTTTCCTTTGAATGTGAGCTCCTTCTCTCTCACAGCTCTCAGTATATTATTTTTGTTTTGGATTTATGGGATCTTAACTATTACATATCTCGGTGTGTTTCTACTTGGGTTGAGGTCATTTGGTGTTTTCTATGCTTCGGTGACCTGAATGTTGGATTGATTCCACATATTTGGGAGGTTTTCTGCAATCATTTCTCCCCAATTTCTTTTTATGTCATTTGTTTTGACTCCTTCATTCTCATTGGTACCAATTATTTGCACATTGTTCATCCTGGCGTCATCCTGCAGGTGATTGATTTTTTTTTCCTGCATTCTTGTTGATTTTAAGAGATCCTTTCTCACCTTTTCACTAGCTGCTCTGGCAACATCAAGATCTGAAACTCTGTCCTCGCTTTCACTCAGACAGTTTTGTAGATTCGTGATTGATATTTTTAGTTCTTCTATATATCTTTGACTGTGTTTCATGTGTTCTATTTCTTTTCTGTATTGCTCATTCTAGGAATCCATCATATTTCTGATCTCCTGAATTTTTTTATCCATGTCTTCTTCAGAGGTAGTTATTAATTCTTTTTCTGCTGTGTTTCCTCTGTATATTTCTGGGCTTGTTTCTGTATTTCCGATGCTTTGACTTCAAAAAGTTCTTTTTTGATTTCAGAACTTATTTCTGCTTTGAGTTCCTCATGATCTTTCTGCTGTTGTTTCTTTGCTTCAGATGCTGTTAATTCATGTATATCAGCTGGAATAGTGCTCTCTGCACTTGGTCTAGGTGAGCATCGTTTTTCCACCCAATGTTTCTGGAATTCATTTTTTATTTCAGATACTATGTATTCACATATTTCTTTTTTAATTTGGGGAATTACTTCTCATTTATTTCATCTATAGCTTTCTGCTGTTGTTCTTTGGCTGCTGTATCTGTTAATTCATTCATTGCAGGTGAGCTAGTGTCCTCTGCCCTTCTTGATGGACTCAAGGTCTGGGATTGCATTTTTCCCCTTCTCTTTGTCATTTTGTGTAGCACTGACCTTTGATCTTTGGTGTAGAGCTTTGGTGCAGGTATAACCTTAGCTTGTTATGAGATTCGGGTGCCAGTTTTTTTAGCTTGAGATTTTCGAGGTATGCCTCTCCTGGATCTAGCTGTTGTGTTCAGTTCCTTTTTTGCTGCAGCTCCTTGGTTCCCCTCTGTTGGTTCCCAGGGTCAGCCCTCCTGTGTCAGGCAGGTCTTTCCCCATGTGGACGGGCCTGGGCTTTGGTGGGTCTTCTGGTCTCACAAAAGGATAGTGGATGATCTTATTCACTGAGTAGGCTGTACTGGGTCAGCCAGCCTGTGCTTGGTCCGGGTGTACAGGCCTTAACCCGCAAAGGCTGGGAAAGGTCCTTCAGGTGCATTAGGCCTGGAGCCCTCACTCACAGGTCTGGCTGTGCTGGGTTTCGGTCCATGGCGTGGGACCGAGGATTGCTGAGAAATGAACCACCAGCGTGGCAGGCTTGGAGTTCTCACTCCAGGCCGACCTGCACTGGGTCTGGGGCTGTGGGGTGGGACCGGTAATTACCTGGAAATGTTTCTCTGGCATGGTGTGCCTGGAGCTCTCACCGGGCCACAGGGGATGGAGGACAGGGAATCCCTGGGAAATGTCTCTCAGGGCACGGCGGGTCTGGAGTTCTACACTGACTGTACTTTGATGCCCAGAGAATCGGGGAAATTCCCACTTGTTCAGCGGGCTTTAGGGCAGTGGATCCGGGGAGGTGCTGGTGAGTGGGTCCTGAGGTTTCAGGCCAGTCACTGGCTTGGAGGGCTTGGGCGCAGGGATCCGGTTTGAGGGTATGGGAGGAAGCCATTGGATCTCCCTCAGACTCACCACACTCTCACTGATCTGGGAGGCCTGGTGAGTCTTGGCGATTCCCACTTGCTGTGAGAGCTTGTGGTGGGATTCAGGAGACCACTGGAGTCATACGCTGTCTCAGGCCTGTGTGTGGCTGGGCGGCGTGGGCAGGATTGAGTAGGCTGCTTTTGTGGATCTCGCAGTCTGGGGAGGTCTCTGAGGCTGGGTGGGTGTGGGCGGATCGAGGATGGTGGAGTCAGCTGCGCTATCTCTGGCCAATCTCTGGGGCTGGGCAGGATGAAGAAGGATGGCGCAATGGGCTGCGCTGTCTCGGGAGGTCTCTGGGGCTGTGTGGGCGAGGGCGGGATGGAGGAGGATGGCGGAGTCGGCCATTCTGTCTCCGGCGGTCTCTGGGGCTGCAATGATTATTTACAATAGTGAATTAATGGATAAAATACAAAATTTCTGCATTTATAGAAGATATTTTAGTTTCAGTAGCCAAAATTATACTACTTTTTAAATGTCTTCTACAGATGAGGCATGAATTCTCTACTGAGCCTTAGATGAAATTTCAAGTAAGATTTTCCAGAAGTTTCTGTGGCACAAATGACTCCATAAAATAGGTAAATTTTAGAATGGATTTGAAGAATGCATAATAATTCATTGGAAAAAAATAATTCATCAGAGAAATTTATAAGAAAACAAGTCTAGGTAGAAAAAAACATCTTTAACAAAATCAGAGCACTGTAAAATATCATTGATTTCTGGAAAATATAAGAAGCTAAAATAATATATATATGGGTGGTGAGAATTGTAGAAGAAAATATCCAAAAATGAAGCTTATGTCAATGTTAAATCCAACATATTTACATTTTACCCAGGTTGGCTAGTGAATACTGAGAGCTGAGGTAGCATTCTTGGATCTGTATACATAACTGTTGATGAAGCTTGGCTCTGAAAGAGATAACAAGTGTTGGCAAGGATTTGGAGAAAAGGGAACATTTATACTCTGTTGTCAATATTATAAATTAGTGTGGCCATTATGAAAAATGCAATGCAGTTCCTCACATAAGTAAAAATATAATTATCATATGATCCAGTATTCCAACTAGATTTTATAAATAAACTGAATCAAAAGATGTATCCACACTCTCATGTTCATTTTATATTATTCACAATAGTGAAGATATACAAAAAATCATGTTGATTAATGGATTAACGTATTAAAATGTGTATATATGCAAAATAGAATGCAGTTTAGCTTCAACATTAGAACAACCCTGGAAATTTATTTGCAACATGGAAGAACCTAAAAGATTTTATATGAAATAAAATAAGCCATATTAAGAAAGATAAATACTGCATGGTCCCTCTTATATGTGAATTTTGAAACAATCATATTAATGAAATAAAATGTAGAATGCTGGTTCGCAGAGTCTGAGCATACATAGGATTTTGAATGATTATAAAGATACACTAAGATAGGAAGAAGTTTTGGTACCTAATCAACAATAGTGTATTTTGTATTTAAAAACAGCTAAAAGGGAATTTTAAATGTTCTCATCACAGGGAGTTTGTGGATATGTTAGCCTGATTTGATAATTCCAAAAGGCGTTGTGTCAAAACATCACAATGCACCCTAAAAATATATGTACTTATTTGCTAATTAGAGCCAAACAATACTTTTAAAAGAAATAAAAAATGCTATAATTTTTAAATTATAGAGGATACTAAATTGTGAATATAATGAAGATAGCTATATTGATGAAGAAAGCAAAGATAATGAGGATATTAAAACTTCATAACTACTCTTCAGTGATAACTCATATTTAGTAGTACTGTAAGCTTTCACTGTATATTATCTCAAGCATAGCTTATAACAACCTATGCTTTTATATCTGTTCTACTTATAAAATACAGAGGCAGAAAATTAAACTTGCTAACAAAAGTTTATATTTCTACCAAATAGAAGTGCCTAGTTTTAAATATAAACTCTCTCCAGTGTACTTATGCAACGAAGCAGAATAAATCCATCCTCATTCTAAAGCAAAACAAAACAAAACAGATCAGAAGGGAAGTAGTAGGTAAGATTGGGAAATTTAATGACTCCTAATTAAGGCCTCCTATCAATTCTACATCCCAAGAGATTTGGCTCCATTTGAGATTTTCTTGTTGTTATTTAAGTTTGCTTGATATTTTTCTTATATACAGAAATAGCTTCTGCTACTGAAATGTGGCTTGAATTGACTTTGTTAAGTTCAGTATGTCACACAAACATTGAGATTTCCTATGAGAAAACTAATACTAGGAATCCCAGATTGTATCTTGCATTCCTTTATATTTTAGTAAAGAAAATAGTTGCAATAAATTCTAGTCAGTGACTAGTAGATATCAAATAACTAGTTAAGAGTATATTGAGATCATATCTAGCCTATTTGCCTTTTTTATGTATTTGGTACAGCATCTGCTACGCAGCTCTGACTCTTAGTGGTCCTCCTGTTTTCAGCCTCTCTAGTGCTGGGATTACAGGCTTGCACCACCCGACCTGGACTCGGTCTAAGGCTCAAAACGCCCCAAAGTGGGACCAGTACAGCATGCAGGCCTTGAGATAGAACCTTGGTCTGTGCACCTGCTTAAGCAGGTGCTTAGTCCACTGAGGTACCTCACTGATCTTATCAGGGTATTTTAAAATATCAAAATTTTTCTTGCTATTATTTTTGTGGTGTGTGTACCTGTGAATGTGTGGATATCTAGGCACATGAGTAATAGGTTTAGTTTTTCCATGTAATTATATTTTAAAGAATAGTTTCTAACCAAGCACTGCCATACTGTCTCTTAAGCAAACATTTGTTTAAAAAAAGGGTAATAAAAGAAAACAAGAAAAAAGAAAAAAAGAATATTTTCTTCAATTCCATAATAATATTCTAGTAGTATTATTACTGAAATAATGTAAAATCATGATCTTTATTTTCAACATACTAAATAAAAAAAAGTCTAGTCTTCAAGCCAAATGATCTATATCTTTCTTCTTTTGAACATGGAATTGAATCCATGACATTGCACTTGCTAGACAGGCTCTATGTTTTTAAGCTATATCCATGCCCTTATATATGTTAAAATAACAACATTTTCTTACATATCCAAGTATCAAAATATTAAATACACACATAAATAAAGTTATGAGGCTATATTTAGTTGTGAAGTTGCCCAGAACATACATTGCATATAATTACTATTAAATGGAAGAAAGCAGACTTACATTAAAAACCCTCTGTCAGTCTGAGGCAAGAAATCAGAGTTGCAGATTAGAAAGAGGACTGAAGTAGTGAGGTGTTATGTTAATCAATTAGATCAATAAGTCAAAACAAAAAAAAAAAAAACAATGGAGACCTTATTTACTTACTGCAGAAGAAAGAGGTGGTGCCAACTCCTTAGTGTTCCACTATCCCCCACTGAATGGGTCAGATAGCTATAGGGAATATAGACGTAATTCTCATGCAGAGTATCCTGAACAGAAGGTTCTTTCCTCTTTATGGATCTGTAGGTTGGAGATAAGGAGATATGGGAGCAGAAGGAATAAAAATTCACTGACTCAGAGCAGAGAAAATATTTTATCCAAGATAACTAATATAGATAGATAGATAGATAGATAGATAGATAGATAGATAGACCTGAAAATGTCTGTGTTGTAGTTCCTAATGCGTGCACTTGGGCTGGGAACACAGATGCATGTGTGTATGTGGTCAGGGGAGGGAAAGGGGAGAGAGAGAGAGAGAGAGAGAGAGAGAGAGAGAGAGAGAGAGAGAGAGAGAGAGAAATAGAGAGAGAGACTCAGAAGGGGCAGCCTGAATCCTCTACTGTAACTTCTCCAGAAAACTGTAATGCAATAGGTCTAATGTGTTGGGAGCATATTGATCTAAAAATTTGTCTTATATGTGAGGGCAGGACAAAGATACAGTGCCTAAATCAGGCAAACTACCTTAGTCTTGAGCAAAGAATCCTGCATGAACAATTTGACTCATTAATACTATGCAACCTTGTGTCTTGTGATATTAAGTTTGTAAAGGTTTAAATAAGCACCCATACTGTTATTGTTCAGGTTGTTTGACGATCAGGCAGAGTCCCTATCTGATCTCAGCTATTATCTCGTCTATATTCTTTAAATCTTCTTGCCCTTTTCCTCTGGCACCAACAAGAGACCAATGAGTTCCTACACTTTGGGATGAGGAGAGCAGCTTTCCCACACGAAGCCTATTAAACAAAGATTTGTAATTGCCTATGGCTAAGCATGAATGATCAACATTAAATTTGATCTGGGGCTAAAATGATCAAGAAGTAGACTAGGAACCAAGAAATGAGAATTTTAGATTCAATTTTGCTAGATTCTCTGGGCGAAGTCACCTTTTATCTTTGGATTTCTGTTCTCTAATTTCTCAAAATAAAGAGGTTTCAGTTCAATAATTTCATGCTTACTATAGAAGGCTCTTTTTGTCTGAGTTTTAAAACTTAGATTCAGGGCTGGCCAAATAGCTCAGCAGATTGAAGTACCTACAAGCAGGCACAGGGGACAGGGGTTCAATCCCCCAAGCCTGCTGTGCCGGCCCCACCCCTGGGGCACACTGAGCCGGCAACTGAGATGTTGTGGTGGTGTGTGCCTGTAATCACAGCACTTGTGAGGCTGTAAACAGGAGGATCAGTATGAGTCCAATCTAGCAGTAAGACCCTGAATACCCTGTAGACCCTTCCCTACAATACAAAATAAAATAAAATAAACAAACAAATAAGACTTAGATACATTTTAACTAATATATACTTGTATATATGTATAGGGTACCATGTCAAGTTTTGGTACACATAAGCACCATGTATTTTATAAATATGGTTGAACATGTTTATCTCCTTAATCATTTACTATTTATTTATGTTTAAAACATTTGAAACATTTTTTTAGCCTTTTGAATTATGCATTATTTTTCCATATACACCTTAGTGTGTAATAGCACAACAGAATGTTTCATTCCTATGTAACTGTAATATAGTACACAGTAATTAACCTTTTTGCATCTTTCCATCCCTACTGTTCTCCCCAGCCTGCAGTAACTACTATCCTGTTTCCAACTGCTATGAGATTGACTTTTGCAGATTCTACATATGATCTCTGATGTTCTATAGTATTATTTTTGAGAGAAAATAGTTAATGTCCATAGGTGACAATACTTGGTTTATATATCTTCAAGTACAAATATCATGTTAACTAAGGAAAAATAGACAGTGGCTACTGGGTAATATCTAAACTCTCAGTCTGAGGATAACATCAACTTTCTCATCTAAGAAAGTTGGAGAGGCTTTTGAACATCTTTCTGCTTTCTAGGGATGATGCTTAGCAAATATAAGTAAAAATCAAAGGTAATAGAAGCTCTGTTAGACATGATGCTTGGCAAAAGGATGCTTTCCCCAATCAGGCTTGATAGACTCAACTATTTATGGTCTGAAAACACAAAACCAATTTTTTATAGCAGTAGGGATTGGTGGAACACAACAAAAGCATGCGTAGATTGGGATTGATATTTAACAAGTTTTTTCGTACCAGGAATTCTCACATTGTTTTAGCCCACATAAGTAGAAGTTAGATAATTAACTGTTCCAAAACAGACCTGCAGTTTACATAACTTTTATTTCACAGCCCAGAACAATTTATATATGAGAAAATGCACATTGTTATAATTGGGATCATAATCAATAGCAATTTATAGTTGATTGAGTGCTTAAACAATTACACGTACTCTAAATGCATGATTGTTTAATCTTCACAGGCAACCCTATGAGGTTAAGCCTATTATTATTGGTTTGATTTTATTTCATTGGTTCTAGCAGTAAAACCCAAGATCAGTGGTCTATAACTGAACTATTCTCCCTCGCTACTAAATATTATTATACTACCTATTTTGCAGGTGTGAAATTTGAGTCTCAAGGAAGCTACATGACCTTCTTCAGATAACATAACTTATAACAGTCAGAGCCAGAATCTAAATCCAAATGTGTCTGACCAGAGACTATGATCTTGACCACTGTGTTTTATTCAGGTTAATTCAACTATGTCTCACTAAACTCATGGGTGAACTAGAAAATTACCTAATTGTATAAATCAAATATTTAGCCAAGTCAACTGTTACCATTCCATTTGTGTGTGTGTGTGTGTGTGTGTGTGTGTGTGTGTGTGTGGCTGGCTCAGCCCACCCTGAGGGTGGGACTGGTGCAGCATGTGCTGCCAAGGATTGAACCACTGTCCTTGCACTTGCCTAAGCTTCCATAAGCAGACACTTTAGACCACTGAGCTATCTTTCTGGCCCTCATTCCATTTTTTGTTAGAATTAAAAAGTGGACTTATGCATAGTTAGACAAAGATATGTAATTTTGTGTGGAAAAAAAAAAGAACTGGGCCAATGTACCTACACAGTACATCTATTAAAGTATACTTCCTCTGAAAGATCTATCATATGGAATGCTACACATGTAATGAGACAAACTTGATAAGTCACTGATCCAAAATTAATAAAGCATTTTGAAATGTGGCCATTGAAAAGTGTTAATAACATCCAAGTTTGGTAATAGAAGAGTTGACTTCCCATTCCTTCTAAGTTTACTAAAGTAGAGATCATCATGGCAGGCTAGCAACAATGTTCATGAGACACTGGGAAGATTTCTTATGATCCAGTGGCCCTTGAACACTAGAGGTGTACAAATTCTCAGCCACGGGGAGACAATTAGCAGAAACTCATAAGATAAAATCCAGTAATAGTCATGTTTAGAATAGAAAGAAGAATCACTTCTGGTTCCAGGCACTGCTTTGAGCTCATGCTCAGTCATAGACCTTAAAACCATAATGTTACATGAAAGAAATAAGATGCAAAAGGTTAAATAACATCATGGTTTCTTTCACATGAGAAACCAAAACCATGAATAATTTAAAGAGCATATTTTTTTGTGGGAAATACAGGTTGAATTTTAGAAAAGGAGGAGGGAACCTGAGTGACAGGAAAGTGGAAGAAAGCAATCAAAATGAACAGGAGAAGGAGTAGGGAAAAGAGATTTAGTAGGTATGTAAGCCCAAAGCTTTGAGCAACTGTGCCGTGCGTTTCTGCTGCTCTATGGAATGGAGCAGATAATACTTCATTTGTTTTGTCTCTTTTTTCAGTTGTTTGCACCTTTTCTCTTCTTAATTTATTATACATTTCTTTCATCTTCCAATTTTACATGTATACATCTAGTAATATAACTGGTAGGACGACTGTACTATGTATTCTGATAAATATGTGAAATTTATACTACTTTGTTAAATGAAATTCTATATCACTTGTAATTTTTGTTTTAATTCTAATTTGTACTCTCATTAAAAATAAAAAGTGATCAAAATATCAAAATATCATACAAGTGTACCATGTCTCCAGATTGAATATATATCATTGATGTGTATCACACAAAAATAGTAGTAACACATAAAATAAAAGAGATATTAATAATTGCAGGTTGGCCTGATAGATCAGCGGATTTAAGAACCAGCTTAGGCACATGTAGGGGCCTGGGGTTCGATCCCTGGCCTTCTCTGCTGGCCCCACCCCAGCTGAGGGGACATGCTGAGATGATGAATGAGACTGGGTGTGGTGGTGAACACCTGTGATCCCAGCACTTGTTAGGCTGAAAAACAGGACAATCATTATGAATCCAATCTACATAGTGAGACCTGTAGACCCTGTAGACTCTGTACTAAACACACAAAAAAAGTTTGCTATACAAGTGAAGGTGATTCTGAGAATGAGCAGGCTAGACTTATAGGTTTTAAGTATTTTAGGGGATGTGCATCTCTTTGTGGTTATGGGTGCACCATAGTTTAGAAAGAAGCAAGATAAATGTGTATGTTCTCCAGTGACTATCTTCTTGTTTATACTCAGTCACAATAGGGGAAACTAAACTAGCTTAGAAAATTCTCTTATTTAGAGGGATTAAGGCACAGCATTTTAGGTATTTATTATTATAATGCCAGTATCATTTGATGAGATATTAGATACCATCGATTCCTTAGTTGTAGTCTGGAGGAGTTCTCCTTTTTTTTTTTTTTTTTTTTTTTTTTTTTTTTTTTTTTTTTTTTTTTTTTTTTTTTTTTTTTTTTTTTTTTTTTTTTTTTTTTTTTTTTTTTTTTTTTGGCGGAACCAAGGATTGAACTCAGATCCTTGCACTTGCCAGGGAAGCAGTTACTCTACTGAGCCATCTCCCTGGCCCCTTGAAGGAGTTCTCAATCACTTCATTCTTGTCAAGTTTCAAATCTGGTACATAAGACAAGAGAGAATAAATGTTCATGGAGTGATGCGATAACTGAGGTAGGTGGTAATGATAAAACTTGAACTCTAGGTAAGGACTATCTCCCTCAGAGCAACTCCTGAGTAAGAGTCAAAGGCAGGCAAAAGTATCCAAAACTATGTTTTACTGGTTTTTAATCTATAGCCTGACTACTAGCACCTCCATCTTGACAGGGGCAGAGTTTTTGAAAAGCCAATTGATGTTCATTATTTAGCATTGCTTACTTTCCTCTTGAATTCACTGCTGTTTGTATTCTAAAGAGTGATACAAAAGGTCATGATTGAATATTTGAACAGCCTAAATAATATCCAAAATTCACTGAACAAACCTAAGCCTTGGTCCTGAAAAGAACAACACAAAACTCCACCTACAAGAGAAAACCACTTTCAAAATGCCTTTCCAACTTTAAAATGAAAAACACCCAAAAAACCAAACAAACAAACAAACAAACAAAAACCCAGCACTTTACTCACACTGGATTTTAACTGGCTGATGAAAGTATTTTACAAAGATTACATCTAGATGTCAAGTAAAAAATCATAGTGAAATATAAGAATCCTTCCAGAAAATGGAAAACGTTGGGTGCAGTGCAAAGAGCATAGGCTTTGGAAAGTGACAATGCTACATTGTAAGTTTGATTCTTCTACTTATTACCTTGGTGATATTGGAAAAATTAGTTAATTTTCTGTGCTTCAGCTTCAACTCTTTCTGGTATATTTGTTCTGTTTCAGAGTTATTGTGAAGCATCAGTATGACAACATATGTACTCTGCCTAATATACGTCCAGGCACATACCAAATTCTAGAAAACGTTACTTCTATTGCTTCCCGTGGCTGAAAGAGCTACTTGGGGATAGAAAAGAAAAAGTAGACTCTGTAAAGGTGGGAGCTATAACACATGAAAGGGCAATACTAATGAAGATATAGCAACACTGAATGCATGATGTAATTCCACACACAAAGATGAGACAATCTCTATGAATGATTTGTGCAGTCTCAGTGAGCAACTTTCTGTGGTACGTGAAAGAAAGCAATAGCTTCCAGAAGGTGATGGCAGCTTCAAATGCAGTTGTCATGGCACTCATTACTCCAAAACTTGGCAAATGACTTTGGTAAACTTAAAGATCCATCCTGGTGCACCAAGTAACTATTTATTTTGGCTAAATTTTTAATGCAGGTTGCCACTAGCAGTGGAGGAATGGTTCCCACTCAAATATTGCACAGTCATTGTAGTTACTCAAACTGACAACTCTCCCCACCCCCAAAAAGCAACACCACCACCACCAGCAGTAGTAAAGTCATACTTTAGTGTTGAAGTGGAAATGGGAAAAATGTATTCATATATGCTTCATGTAGAATTCTAAAGATATAACCCTTTGGAAGATGGTTTGGCAGTTTCCACTGAAGATTAAAACTGTCTCTTTTATTACCCTCAAAGTTCTGTTTATATGACTTTATCCCAGAAAAATGCCACAATGTCCATTTGGAGTTGTATGTACGAGATGTTTATTGTAGCTTTATTTGTAACTGTCAGACTGCTCATCAGGTTAATACTGACGTATTCACAGGATGAAATGTTATGTAGCCATTCAAAATGAGATGTATTGGATGCAGGGGCATGGAGAAACCTCTGTGGTTCACTGTTGAGATATAAATGTTAATTTCCTTTGAAGTAAAACATGTCTTTAGGCTATAAAATTCCATTTGTCTTGTGACTTAGATAAAGAATTAAGGGGGCTTTCATATAGTATTTGCTTTTTCCCAACACTAACCTCTCTCTAAACTTGCAAACACAGAGACATGTATATGTGCAAAAATTTCACCTTGTGATACTTTTGTTTTTTATATGGAATATCATTTACTCTCTATATAAATTATTGGTGGAACTGGGGTCAGCTTTTCTACCATTGAATACAAAAGATGAGGGGAAAATGTTTTATTCTCCCAGCAACCACTTTTCAAAGATATCATTATCATGGCCAGAGAACAAATGATGTAACTCCTAACAGAACACACAAAACACACACTAGTTTTCAGGGATGGCATTTCATTTACTTTGTAGGAAGACAATAATTTAGTACTTCTGCAAAAGGACCAATTATGAAGCCAGGGTTAGGATTACATAATAGATGCACCTATGGCAAAAATTTCATAAAACACAGGGATTGGGGAAAAAAGTGCCAACCAATTGCATAATTATCTTGTGAAAAGCAAAATGCCTTATTCATTTTAATAAAAACATAGGGGAACATGATGAGTCTTCATTCTGCCTAATGAATTGAAATCCTTCTGCAATAAATGTCTTATTTTCTCCTCTAATAACAAAATCAGTCTTTAAAAGCAATATATTTTATAACACCTATTCATAGCTCTTCAACTTCACAATATAAATGGTTATTTTCCCCTTAACTTGGGTGAAGATGGGGTAGAGGAAAAGCAAAGCAGGACTGACATACCTGCATAGCCTTCAAAGCTATGTGTCATGGACTATTTTAAAATTCTTTTTCAGTTTAATAGCAGCATCAATGCTGTTGCACTTTCTATCTATGTAGGGTGGAAGAACCTTAAAATAGGCATGGAAGAGGAAAACATTAACTCAACTGTGATGTGGAAGATTTCTAATTTTTTGTAATGGTGAAATGTCTAATTTTGCTTGCAGCCCAACTATCAGAAGAACTATGATATAACAGATATAACAGAAGAATGCAGAAGGGCTATCATTTCTTCATCCTTTCTGTTGTATTTCATACCTGCACAAAATCTGGTCCTTAAATGTTTCCTTTCCCTTTTCCATCCGAACATTCCAAACCTCTCTTCTTTTATCCTGAAATGAGCTCCTAGATTTAGTCTATTTCCTCTGACTCTGAAATCTTTTTATTCTTTATTTGTTACTTTATTGAACTACAAATGTCAATCAGACAGTTTAAGACACCTTACAGATTCGATAAATTAATACATTGCAAACTGTTTTCATAATGTTCTGGTATCATACAAGGTGCATACATGATACTATATTTACGGATACTATTTTAGCAGATATTTCTTATCAGTGAATTAAGAGTGTAGCTGCTTACTTATCTTATTTTTTATACCTCAATTATATCAACAATTCAACCACCATTAGTGCAGATCTTGCCTATCATAGAATTATGTAGAAGCCCAGCATTATCTATCCCAACTGTACTGTCTATACACACACATCATGATTTTTTCTTTCTACAACCCTTCCTTTGTCTACACCTGTCAAAATTGGGCACTCCATTGACATTCAACTACCTTAGGTGCTTGAACTCGACACCAGAATCCAACACAGTCCAGCATTCTGCAACCATAGGGAGTTATTCAAAGAAATTGTCGACCATATCCATTTACAGCTCAGCTTAATATTATGGGCTCACGATGTATACTTCATTTTTATACTTTTATACATTTCCGCTGGATGGTTAAGACCTAGGTAGATTAAAACTTATATACCAACACAAGAACTTTATATTTCCTATGTGGTCATTGAAGTCTTCTCAGGGTTTATCTTGTAGTCCTGTACATTATTCTGTAGTTCCTTTGTCTGTGTCATCCATGTGGATGAGTCACGGCCAATGCTTGACCAGATTGCTCTCTGTGAGTGCCTGAGAGAAAGTTTTCTCTTCATGTGACTCTCCCCAGGCACACGTTAGAACTTCAGTCTCTTTCCTCTGTGGCTCCACAATCTCCTTGCTCAGAAAATTTGGAGCTCACCTGAGTCTCATGATACTGCAGTACAGGTTCTCCTATGTCCTGAGTCTTCGCTGACCTTGAAAGGCTAGGTCCAAAATGGTGGCTGGCCTTGTGGCTCTTCTATTTCTCCAACTCTGTCTTGTTATCTTAGGTTGTTAACCATCCAGAAGAAAAGCTGATTAGTATCCTGCAACATATGCCATTCACTTTGCCTTATCTGACTCAATTGATTTTACTTGTTGTACATTTCCTTTTGTATTTCTGCTTTTCGCTTGTTATACTAGGGAGACTATACGATATTTACACATGTGTGTCTGGTTTATTTCACTTATGAGTATATGTTCAAGTGGCATCCACTATAGTATAAATGCTTCAAACTTATCATTCTTAATAGCTGAGTAATACTCCATTATATAGAAATACCACATCTTTTTCAACCATTCCTCATGTGATGGACATCTTGGTTGTTTCCAAGATTTTGCTATCACACATTGTGCTGCTATAAACATGGGTACACGTATATCTCTATGATACAATGTATCCAAATCCTTTGGGAAAATTCCCAGTAGGGGGATAGCTGGCTTGAATGGGATTTCTAGACCTATTCTTTTGAGGAGTCTCCATACTGACCTCCACAATGGTTGTACTAGTCTACATTCCCACCAGCAGTGGAGAAGTGTTCCCTTTTCCCCACAACCTCTCCAACATTTGTTGTTG